>JAAALK010000283.1:12175147-12310913 GCA_019279435.1 Zizania palustris | reverse complement strand
CTCCCCTTTCTGCTCCTTTCTTAGGGCAAACAACTGGTCTTCGGACTTTGCTCGAACCTTTGGATCGAGCTAGCCGTGACATTGGGGAGACTAACTTAGTAGCCATTTTGAGCAAGGCGGATAGGACGGAGCTTAATGCCGCCATAGAACGTGCAGCCTACCAGGTACGGAGCAACTGCGAAAAATCATAGAATTTATCTACGAATAAATATTTACCTTAGTTTTTATTTTTGTAGCAAACTGTCTTGGCTCGAGCTGCGAATATATGCAATGACGAAGAGATCGCTCGTCTTCGGGAGGAAAATATTGTCCTTCAAAGGAATTTTAACATCTCCGAAAGTCGAGTGGCTGAAATGGATAATATAATATCAACAGAGCGAAGGGCCAGGCAAAGTTTGGAGGCTGCGAAGAAAGAGCTCGAAGCAGAAAGGATTGTGCTTCGAGCAGAAGTTGAAAAGCTGCGGGCAGAGCACGCTACTGTGGGGTCTGAGCTCATCCGACTCCAAGAGGAAGCTAGCCAATTGTTAAACCAAAAGAATATTTTGACCACTAAAAATGCTAGACTTTCTGGGGTTTTGGGCGAAGTCACTTCGACGAAGGATGCGTTGATCGAAGACAAGCTGAAGTCTGAAAAGGTGGCTGTGGAAGTTATGAGTCAGTTGTTAGATGTCCTGGAGTACTTCGGTACTACTGGGATACTTCCTTCTAACGATAACATCACTCTTCTGCGCCAGTTGAAAAGGATCCAAGGAGTGGCGAAGCAGATGAAGACAGCGGGCATTAGATACGGAGAACTCTCCGGACAAGTGTCTGTTGTTGGCCTACTTCGCTACTACGAAGATCTGGGCCGATCGATAACTCCGGACGCAGGAGGGGGCCCAATCACCTTCGACGATGAGCGACTTTTGAAACCTTCCGAAGGTGTGGCTGCTGCTTGGCGAGCCTTCCAAACTTCATGGAGAGCCAAAGGTCGTTCCGCGATCAAGGCTTGGATCGACGAAGGCCAACGCCAGAAGCAAGTTCGGACCCAAGCTTCGAGTAGTCAGCCTCCTCCGAACCCGCAGGTTTAGAAATATCTTAGGGTTTTTGGCCATGTAAAGCTTTATGATTATAAACATTTATCAATGAAAATTTGTTTGTCATATTTTTAGGCTTCGCCTCTTATGGAAGATATCGAAGTGTTAGACCTTAACGACGAAGTTCGCTCATTATGGGCTACCTTCGATCTTCTTAAAGCTTATAAATGTCCTCGATTTCTAATTCCTCGAGATGACTCCGGCGTAATTGCGCCCGAAGTAATCAAAGATGTACTGTCTTATATTAAAGAGGAAGAAAAAGAGGTTAACGTAAACACTTCGTCTTCTGAAGATGTTATTTGGTCTGAAGACGAAGATGAAGCTCGAAATAAAAAGCCTGAAGAACTTGGAAGCTGGGAAAGGAGCCCTGAATGGCTTCGAACTTGGGCCGAGCTTCAACAAGAACAGAAGGATTTTAGAGCTTCGAAGGGGGGCAAGAGAGTTAAACGCAAAGTTATTAGAACCCCCGGCGCTAGAACTATTCATTCCACCCCTAGCTCTAGGGACCGAAGAGGTCTTCGATTCCTTCTTGGTATAGATACCAATTTTTCATAATGTAATATGTAAACACATTTGTTTGAATAATGAATACCGATTTAAAATTGTCTCCATATTAACTAGCCCCTCTTTGGGTATAAGCAACTTCGAACTGTATTCAAAGATGGTTATGCGCAAAGAAAAAACTTCGGAGTACAATTTTTTGGGGGTTCGGAGCCCCTCTGTAATTTGAAGATCTTTTAAAATCTTATAAAATGTCTTCGACTATTTTTAGTCGGAAAAATGGTAACGTAGTACCTTTGTTTTTGAAAGAAATCACTTGAGATAACTTTCAAGATACCTTAGTATCTTTAGATAATTTATCACTTTGGACTGTGTTAACAGACATTCGAAGCTCATGGCTCAAATTCTGTTTTGCTTTAGCCACCTTCGGCTCTTTTTTGCGATCTTTGTCGAACCAATGGTTCGGAGTTTGCAATGGTCCCTTTGGACTCTTTTTACGGATGTCTACCAGCCAATGGCTTGGACTCCGTATATTTTGTCCACCTTCGGCTCTTTTTGCGGAAGTCTACCAGCCAATGGCTTGGACTTCGCATATTTTGGCCACCTTCGGCTCTTTTTACGGAAGTCTACCAGCCAATGGCTTGGACTCCGCATGTTTTGGCCACCTTCGGCTCTTTTTACGGAAGTCTACCAGCCAATGGCTTGGACTCCGTATGATGTGGTTTTGGGCTCTTTTACGGATGCCTACAAGTCGGTGGCTTGGACTCCGGATTATGTCAGCCCACACGTCGGAAGCTTCGAACTTGCAGGTTCGAAGTCCAAAAATACAACCCAGCTTCATGACACTTCCCTCTCGGTCGACCCCGCGGTTCCAGTGCGTCCACTCGGAAGCTGGAAGTCTATGAGGGGAAGGCACTATCAGGATCATATGCTTTATTAATTTAGAAGATGATTACAAGCGAATTACAAGGAGCCCTTATGCGAAGTATCGCTTTAGGTGCTCCGCATGCCAAGTATGTGCTAACTCTTCACCTTCTAAATTAGCTAACTTAAAAGATCCAGGGCGTCCTGAACGGACAATTAGGTATGGACCTTCCCATTTATTCCCTAACTTTCCTGGTGCTATAATGCTTCGTAGAACAAGATGACCCGGTCTTAGTTCATTGAGCTTAACCTTCGGGTCAAACCAAGCCTTCGTCTGCTGATGATACTTTGATAAATTTGCCACAGCTCGAAGTCTTGTTTCTTCTGATAAATCTAGCGAAGCTTGTCTTTCTTCTTCAATGTCCGGTTTGGTGCTGCGAAATGATCCTCCTTTGAGCTCCGTTGGAGTCATAGCTTCATCTCCGAATAGTAGTCTGAACGGAGTAAAACCTGTGGACCTTGTTTGCGTAGTCCGAATGGACCACAAAATCTTCGGAAGCTCTTCCGTCCACAGTCCCTTTGCTAATCCTACTATCCTTCGATTTAGCCCTGACAAAATATTTCCATTGGCTCGTTCTACGGCTCCATTGGACTGAGGATGCCTCACTACAGCGAAACATAACTGAATGCCTAGATCTTCGCAAAACTTCCTGAAGGGTTCTGCGTCGAATTGTGTTCCATTATCAACTGTAAGTTGCCTAGGCACTTCGAACCAGCAGACGATGTTCTTCCAAAATAATTTATGTACATTATTCGAAGTGACAGCTGTTAAGGGTTCTGCTTCCACCCACTTAGAAAAATATTCAATAGCTACCACTGTGAACTTCAGATTTCCCTTGGCTACTGGAAAGGGGCCAATTAAATCCATACCCCATCTGGCCATAGGCCATACTGGAGCAATGACTTGAAGAGCTGTTGGTGGGCGATGACTCTGTCGACCCATCCACTGGCATCCTTGGCAAGTGCGGACTAAGCTCTCCGCATCAGTTGTTATTGTAGGCCAATAAAGCCCCTGGCGAAGTGTTTTTCCTGCCAAAGCTCTAGGGGCTAAATGGCTACCACAAAGGCCTTCATGAATTTCTCGAAGAATTTCTTGGCCTTCGGCTTGAGATATACATCGGAGTAGAGGGGAACATACTCCGGCCTTGTATAAAATACCGTTGATTATTTGATAATTTCTAGCTCTAAGCTTTAATCTTGATAGCTGTGGCTCTTCGGGCAAATTTGTTCCTCCCTGTAAAAGTTCCATGATTGAATTTTTCCAATCTGCACTAGGAATGCAAAGAATCTCTGCAGAAGGAATTTGTGGCACTGAAGGTATATTAAGTTCCTCGTAAAAAGCTTCTTCAGGCACATCCACAGCTCCGGCTGTAGCTTTTGCTAAGATGTCCGCTTGCATATTTTCTGCTCTTGGTATACTCCGAATGGAAATACCCTTGAAGTGTGCTTCGATTTTACGGATTTCTTCTAAGTACTTTGCAAGCTGTGGATGCCGAACTTGGAAACTTTTATCTACGTGCCCTGCTACTATCTGAGAATCTGTCTTTATTATAATTCTTGTAGCCCCTAGAGCACGTGCTTTTCGGAGTCCCAATAAAATTCCTTCATACTCCGCTATATGATTGGTAGACTTAAAGTTGAGTCTTGCGGAGTACATTGCTCTTTGCCCCGAAGGTGAAATTAATACTGCTCTGATGCCTGCTCCGGATGCTTGGAAAGCTCCATCGGAGTAAACAGTCCAAACTCCGTCACTTGACTTCTCCGGAACCAAATTTGCAGGTGGAGTCCATTCTGCTACAAAATCTGCTAGAACTTGCGATTTGATTGCTGTCCTTGCTAAGAAAGATATGCCGAAGTGTGCTAGCTCAACTGCCCACTTCCCAATCCTTCCAGTGGAATCCTTGCTTCGAAGCATATCTCCTAAAGGATACGAAGTTGGTACAATTACATTGTGTGCCAAAAAATAATGTCTTAATTTCCTCGAAGCCATTATCAGAGCATAAACAAACTTCTCAAGTTCGGAGTATCTTGTCTTCGCTCCTGATAATGCTTCGGATACAAAATAAACAGGATTTTGGACCAACTTCCCATTGAAATCCACTTCTCTGACAAGGACTGCATTGACAGCAGAACATGTAGCTGCAAGGTAAAGGAGTAGGGTTTCATCCGCAGTAGGCACCGTGAGTGTAGCAAGATTACTGAGATACTCTTTAATATCTTCGAAGCTTCTCTGACACTCCGGTGTCCATGCAAAATCTTCGGACCCTTTCAATGCTTTAAATATAGGCAAACTTCTCTCCGCAGACCTTGATAAAAACCTGCTAAGTGCTGCCAGAGGCCCAGTCAGCTTTTGCACTTGCTTTAAATTTTCCGGAGGAGACATCTTTTGTAGCGCAGTTATGTGAGTAGGGCTAGCTTCAATTCCCTGCTTGAAACTAAATACCCTAACAACTTTCCAGCCTTAGCTCCGAAGATACATTTTTCGGGGTTAAGACGGATCCCACATGCCCGAAGGCTATTGAATGTTTCTGCTAAGTCTAGGCTATGCTGGTGCTTTAAAGCACTCTTTATTACAATATCATCCATATAGGCCTCCACATTGCGACCTAGTTGATGACCTAGAGCCTTAGCAACTAACCTCGAAAAAGTAGCCCCGGCATTTCTTAAGCCGAAGGGCATTCTTACATAACAGAAGACTCCCGAAGGAGTTACAAAGCTTGTCTTGATCTCATCTTCGCGCTTCAACCATATTTGATGATAACCAGAATACGCGTCAAGGAAGCTTAATAACTCCGAACCTGCGATGGAGTCAACCAATTGATCAATTCAGGGCATGGGGTAGGGGTCACGTGGGCATGCTTTATTCAAGGATGTGAAATCAATGCACATGCGCCACTTCCCAGAAGACTTCTTTCTGATGAAGACTGGGTTGGCTAACCATTCTGTGTGAGCCACTTCTATGATAATCCCAGCTTTCAACAATTTCTCAACTTCGTCCTTCGCTAGAGCAGCTCTTTCTGCAGACATTTTCCGGAGTCCTTGCCGAACAGGCTGGGCCTTCGGGTTTACAAGTAAACTATGTTCAATGATATCCCGATTAACTCTGGTGATATCTTCGTCGGACCAAGCGAAGACATCCAAATTCTCTTCCACCACCTTTTCCAAGGATGTTGCAACATCTGGAGGTAAATCTTTACCAAATTGAAATGTATACTCTTTACCATCTTTAACGATGACCTTCGTTGCAATCTCTCCTTCAGGACTTGGTCTCGGAAAGGACTTCTTCGAAGCTTCGGAGGAGGCTGAAAAAATTTCTTCATTATCTTGTACACTGTTTACTTGTCTTGGATCAAGAGGGGGACCATGACCATATTCCGCTCTCCGAGCAATAGCTTGATCTCCGAAGACAGTAAGGACTCCTGCTTGTGTGGGCATCTTCATGCACAAATAATTGTGATGCGCCACAGCTCCGAACTGGTTTAGCATGCCTCTTCCGAAGATGACGTTGTAAGCATACGGGGCATCTACAACATCGAAGATTACTTCCTCAGTTCGAGCCAATAAACCTTCTCCGAAGGTAACTTCCAGGCCTATTTGGCCAAGTGCATCAAGCGGAGGTCCTGCGAAGCCTTGCAAAGGACGAGCTGCTGGAAGGAGATGCTTCCTGGAGATGCACAATTGATCGAAGGCTTGAACAAAAATGATATCTGCCGAACTACCTCCGTCAATCAACACCCTTCGAACTTCAATGCCCGCAATATCAGCAGTGATAACAAGTGGATCTGCATGCGGGAACTTAATACCAGTTGCATCCTCCGCAGAAAAGGATATCGGTACATGAGACCACTACGGCATTGCAGCTGCAGACGACGAAGTTCTAATATGGCCTACTTCCCGGACGTAGTCTCTTCGCTGTCTCTTTGACATGCTTCCGAGGGTACCTCCTCCGGAGATGGGGAGGACTACTCTTTTCCCTCGGTCTTGGCCTTCCTCTTGCTTCGGAGGTGGCATAACATTGGCCACTGGAGCGTGTCTTGCAGCATCAAAGTTTTCTATCCGCGCCACAACCTGGACCGGCTCAGGGCGCGTTGCAGCTGGAACTCGGTCGGTAG
The DNA here is from genome assembly GCA_019279435.1 of Zizania palustris. NCBI lineage: Eukaryota > Viridiplantae > Streptophyta > Magnoliopsida > Poales > Poaceae > Zizania > Zizania palustris. Next base: position 12,304,300 of record JAAALK010000283.1, on the reverse strand, counting down.
TACCTCAACCCGAAGTTCTTTCTAGATACTCTCCCCTTAGGGTAAGTATAGCCTTGCAAGTATCAGTTGCATGGCTTCGATTTTCTCCATGGATGCAGCAGAAAAGGGTCTGGCCCTTGCCAGCCGTTTTCCCTGGCGGCCTCCAGCCGCTGGCCTTGTTCCCCGAAGACTGTGGAGCTCTCTGTATAAACTTCTGTGGGGGTGCAATATTCATGACTTCAGAGCCAACCCTCTTCTGACCTCGCATACTCCTCGAAGTAATACATCAGCTGAGAGACCGAGGAGATGCTTTTCCGATGAAGCTTATCCAAGAGGCCTTGATGAGTGACGCCTTCCCGAGCTGCATCAACTACCGAAGATGCAGACAACCCCCGGATTTGCAACTTCGTATGAGCGAAGCGCTTAAAATATTGCCTCAATGTTTCTCCGGGGAGCTGTTTCACCTGGAAAAGGCTTCCTGTTGACATGGGAGGCACGAAGGTGCCTTGAAAATTGCTTATAAATTTCTTCTTCAGCTGCCCCCATGAATTAATTGATCCTGGCCTCAAAGACCAGAACCACCTTAATGCCACTCCTTGAAGAGCTAAGGGGAAGCACTTCGCCATGGTGTTTCAAACTCCTCCGCTAGCTTCAATTGCTAGGGCATAAGAACGAACGAACTCTCCAGGATCTTCATCTCCGGCATACTTACAGAGCTTGGAAGCTTTGAACTTTGAATCGAAGCGAACTTTCTGCAGCTCAGGATGCAGCGGAGATTCATTATCGAAGGAGGCGTTCTCCGGGGCTTCGGGATAATCGGGTTCGTCATCTTCGGGCACTTCTGGGATAGTTGGGATGGCTTGAGAGCGAAGCCTGTTCGTAGCTTCCTGTCGCCACCATGCTACCTCAGCTTGAAGGTTGGCCATTTGAGTGGCTATATCTCCAAGATTGTCTTCATCTCCTCCGGAAGGATCTTCCGGGTCTTGAGAACTAGTAGGATCAGTTCGAAATGGGATGGAAGGTGGAGGAGGGACTCCGGGTGGTCGAAGTATGGAAGGGGTTGGCGGAGAAGCTTCGTATGTTCGAGGGATAGAAGCCCCTTCCGGAGTTTGTGGAGGGAATGTCGAAGGCCCTCCGACTTCAACCGTGTCAAATGGTATCTCTCCGGAGATCTGAGAAGACCACCGAACGGGATTGCGGGGTGCGCTCCGCTTAGGAGGCATGATGTAAGAAGTTGGTAGAGAACGAAGTTTTTCGGACTAGGTTCCCCACGGACGGCGCCAACTGTTGGCGTAAAAGATTACGCTAACAGGTTTCTGTAGATTAGAAACTAACAAACGAAGTGTTTGCGAAGTGAACTGTTCTAAGCCTCCGAAAGAATAATAACTTAGAATAGTTCGTATGTGTGTATTGAATAACTTGTATTCGGTCCCTATTACAGGATGAAATGGGGGGTATTTATAGGCCCAAATATTAAGGAAAAGACCTATTTACCCCTCTATTACAACCGACATAGTGGAAACTATTCGGTACCCTTGATAGGGCTAAAATGGTAAAAGACTAATCTAATAATATAAAAGATAATCTTCCATCTTAGCTGGCAATAAAGATCTTGAATTGCCTTAGTTCGAAGACGTACTCCGAACCAATGCCTATCTCCGTACTTCGAGCTTGACTCAGGGTATCTTCGAAGATGGATGTCTGGAAACCTTCGAATCCACTATCTGCTTCATGCTGTTGCGGCAATAACCCCGAAGATGAGATATTTTCCCCCAACAGGCCAACTGTTGGCGTAAAAGATTACGCTAACAGGTTTCTGTAGATTAGAAACTAACAAACGAAGTGTTTGCGAAGTGAACTGTTCTAAGCCTCCGAAAGGATAATAACTTAGAATAGTTCGTATGTGTGTATTGAATAACTTGTATTCGGTCCCTATTACAGGATGAAATGGGGGGTATTTATAGGCCCAAATATTAAGGAAAAGACCTATTTACCCCTCTATTACAACCGACATAGTGGAAACTATTCGGTACCCTTGATAGGGCTAAAATGGTAAAAGACTAATCTAATAATATAAAAGATAATCTTCCATCTTAGCTGGCAATAAAGATCTTGAATTGCCTTAGTTTGAAGACGTACTCCGAACCAATGCCTATCTCCGTACTTCGAGCTTGACTCAGAGTATCTTCGAAGATGGACGTCTGGAAACCTTCGAATCCACTATGTGCTTCATGCTGTTGCGGCAATAACCCCGAAGATGAGATATTTCCCCCAACATATATGATCCCTGTTTATTCTTATCCCTGGAAGTCTGTTGGTGATAGAGTGATGGTTAAGTTTATGCATGGTGGGTTCCGGGTGCAAGCTAGGGCATTGGTCGGTAGAACCCGAGGCACTATAAGTACCGGTCTGCGGGATCCGTTGCAATACACTTCCGTACTAACCACAAGTCTAGTAGGTAAGTCCTAACTAAGGTATGGAGTGTTCCAAACCGAGGCCACCACTTGGAGATGGGTCAAGCAGCACCTGCGGGTGGCTTGTACCGACGTGGCGCAAAAGTGGGTGTGACGTTAGCCGGGATAAGGCCAGGCGCGCCGGCGAAACCTAAAGCGGGTGGTTATTTCTTGGAGTATTTCATGCTGAGGTTTTGGCACGAGTTCCTAAGGTATGGGTCATCTCGTTACACTTTGGTGTATGGGATGAGTGTGTGCCTTGTGGGTACAGTGGTACACCTCTGATCAGACTCATAAATCTTTTCAAAAAGCCGAGCCCACGGACAAGGGCGGGTTGCGTGATATCCCACAGTTAGTTTACTTATAATGAATGTGCATGATGGTTTGACATGTAAGGACTATTGTGCGAGGAGGGAAAATGTACTCCTCGAGTTAGATGGTATTATGATGTTCATGTTTATTATTCCGCATGATTAAATTTGACTACACTAAATGCAACAACTGAAAAATGTACTTTTTCGCACTATTAGCCATTATCCTTCCTTTGTTATTATCTTGCATTACTATTGCATTTGCGGTGGCTTGTTGAGTACTTTTTGTACTCATACCCATTGGACACACAATTCAGAGGATGCCTACTACAAAGATGGTCTGGAGTAGCCACCCAGTCAAGAAGAAATATCCTGAAGAGGGCATTCGTCATGCTTTTTATTATTTATTTTAATTTTACTATTTTGTAATAATGTGGTTTGCATACCACAAATGTTTGCCGTATGTATGTTGTCGCATAATGATGAACCTCTTGTATTATTGTTTTTCTTTGGAAATTCAATAATGTTCCGATTCAATAAATCGGGACGTCACAAGATGGTATCAGAGCTGACTTGACTATAGGAAGCCAAACGAACCAGCCTAGCACTTAGTTGGATAAAAACTATTTCACGAAAACCTACTTTATAACTTTATTCCTCCCCTCACTTTTCTTCAACTTGTTGTTTTTGTAGATGCCGGTCTACCAAGTGCACAACTTCTGCTGTCACTTCGAGGGCTTCATCAGGGAGCTTCGAATGATCGTCACCTTTCTTGGGTTCCTCTTTGAGCCCGAGTTCCATGGCGTGTACATGGAAGAGTTCGCAGGACCCTGCGACATCTCCCTTACCATCCATGGATCCGGCGAGCACCTACCGTTCTTCACGTCAGCACTTGGGGGCCCAACCTTCGACATCGTGTGCCAACACGTCGCCCTCCAAGCCCTCATGGAGCTGAGGATGATCTACGATGATCGTCATCAGAACACGTCCTTCCGGCTTGTGCCGAAGCACACTCCCGGTGCCCACCACAGCATCTACATCGGAGTCCACTCCGATCACGATCCGGTCATGGCCCGGCAGACACGTCTTCTTCAGGCCATGGACGATCTCCATACCAAGGGCGTGCTTGACGCCGAGGAACACCACGAGGCAGTCGAGTTCCTTCACCAGGAGACGAAGAACTTGATCCAGCAAAATGGCGAGCTACAGCGTAAGATAATACAGCTACAGAAGGACATAGCGGAGATGGTTCCCCTCGTCCCGAGGAGGAAGAAGCCCATCCGTGAGCCCGCCCCTTGCCCCAAGAGGATCCCGCCACACCCCACGGCCGCCGGACCGTCCAGCTCCAGCGCTCCTACCTCACGCCCCGCCATCGTCTCCGACCCCATCATCGAGAATTTTCTCGAGCCCACCATCCCTTAGGACCCTCGTGGTTCCGAAAGCACGGAGACTGCCCCGGATGATGTGTAGGCGGTAGTTTTCGTTGTTTGATTTTAATAATTTTGCGATTGTGCTACTACCTACAACAACTTGTGTTGTGGGTAGATTAAAATAAGAGCATTGATGTAATGAACATTTTATACCACTCATATATATATATATATGAGCCCCTCTGGGCTATTTTTCTCTGTAAAGCTTACTTTAAAGTTTTCTCTTATAACTAAAAATCTTGTATGTTCAGAAGATGGCCGATAATCAGAACACCGGGTCCAACAATGGAGAATGGGCAAGCAATGGTCTGCCCGGAAGTGTTGTACCCAACTGGGGTGCAACAGGCCAATGTCAGACTGGGCCACCATCCGCTAACCACCCCACCTTGGCAGAAATGATGGCAAACAAGAACCAGCTGATCACCGCCCTCCTCACCCAGATGCAGCACCAACAGGCACAGTTGGACCGGCTACAACAGTAGAACATGGAGCCCGCCCCACGTGCACCAGCCCCCGCACCTGCGCCTCAACTCTCAGAGTTCTTGCGCGTGCGCCCCTCGATCTTCTCTAACACCACAAACCCCATGGAGACTGGGGATTGGCTTCAGACCATCGGGAAGAAGTTGGACCTCCTCCCCTGCACCGACCGGGAGAGAGTGGCGTTCGCCACTCATCAACTCCAGGGTCCCGCCGCAGAATGGTGGGACAACTACCGTGAGTCCCAACAGGAGGACCATGTGGTGACTTGGGCAGAGTTCACCACTGCCTTTCGCGCCGCCCACATCCCCGCTGGAGTCATCGCGGTAAAGCAGCAGGAGTTCCGCGACCTGCAACAAGGGAACCGGACTATCATGGAGTATCTCCATGAATTCAACCGTCTGGCCCACTACGCACCGGAAGAGGTGCGAACCGACACCCTCCGCCAGGCTATGTTCCTCCGGGGACTTAAGGATGAGCTGTCCATTCAGCTCGTCGCCACCGACTATGCTGAATTTCAACGGTTGGTGAATAAAGCGCTCATCCAAGAGACTGAGCAAAATAAGTTGGACCTCAAGAAGAGGAAGATGATTGCATTCAAGCATCATCAGGCGAACCCTTAGAGGCCCCGCTTCGTCCCTCCGCCACCGGCACCCATCCTCGGCCCACCTACAGGCTGCCTCACGTCGCTAGTGGATCCAACGCCGGGCATCCCCTCCCCGCTCCACCAGCTCCGGCCACTCAGCCGACGTCCACCACCAAGGCCCGGATCATGAGGGATCACCAAGGAAAGTCGGTCGTCTGCTTCAACTGCCGGAAGGAAGGGCACTACTCGCACCAGTGTCCTCACCCCAAGCATCCACAAGGCGCGGCACCCAACCAGGCGGTTCGTGCCCGCGTCAACCACATCAGCACGGAGGAAGCTCAGGAAGCTCCTGAAGTTGTACTCGGTACGTTTACCGTCAATTCCATACCAGCTATAATACTGTTTGACTCTGGATCAACACACTCCTTCATCTCGGAGGACTTTGTGAAAACCAATGGCTTGGAAGTGCTCCCTCTACCAGCCCCCATGATGATTGCCACCCCCGTCAAGAAGACCTTAGCTATCCTATTCAGCCCTAAGGTAAGGATAGAGATTCAAGGAGTATTATCCTGGGCCAAGCCAGTCCTCATCGAGTGCACCAGACTCGACCTCATCCTAGGGATGGATTGGTTGATGAAGCACAAGGGACTGATTGACTGCGCCAGAATGTCCGTAACTGTGACTAACCCCGAAGGCGAAGCCGCCACTTTTCGGATGACCAACCGCAAAGCTCGCGAGGTGTCCCTTCACTCGCTAGTCCTAGAGGAAGTGCCCGTAGTCAAGGAATACATGGACATATTCCCAGAGGACCTACCGGGAATGCCTCCCAAGCAGGACATCGAATTTAGGATCGAGCTTGTCCCCGGGACCACTCCAATCTCCAAGCGCCCATACCGGATGGCCACCAATGAACTAGCCGAAGTCAAGAGCAATATCGAAGACCTAGTGTGCACCGGTTATCTTTGCCATGAAGAAGGACAAGACTAAAAGGATGTGCGTGGACTATAGAGCCCTCAACGACGTAACCATCAAGAACAAGTACCCACTGCCTCGGATTGATGACATGTTCGATCAGATGAAAGGATCCTCGGTGTTTTCCAAGATTGACCTCAGGTCAGGTTATCACCAATTGAGGATTAGAGAAGAAGACATCCCCATGACCGCCTTCACCTCCCGCTATGGACTCTATGAGTATACGGTGATGTCGTTCGGACTCACAAATGCCCTGGCCTTTTTCATGAACATGATGAACAATGTATTGATGGAGTTCTTGGATAAGTTCATCGTGGTATTCATCAACGATATCCTCGTATGCTCCAAGACCAAGGAAGAAGATGAAACCCACCTCCGTCTGACCCTCAGAAAGCTAAGGGAACAGCAATTATATGCCAAATACAGCAAGTGCGAGTTTTGGTGGTCTGAGGTGAACTTCCTCGGTCATGTCATATCTGCCGGAGGAATAGCAGTGGACCCAACCACCGTAGAAGCAGTGACCAATTGGCTACAACCCACAAACATGAGCGAGATGCGGAGTTTTCTTCGATTGGCCGGATACTACCGCCAGTTCATCGAGAACTTCTCGAAGATAGCCAAGCCCATGACCAGGTTATTGCAGAAGGAAGTGAAGTTTGAATGGTCTCCAGATTGTGAAGAATGCTTCCAGACCCTTAAGAAGAAGCTCGTGTCAACCCCAATTCTGACTTTGCCAGACATCCGGAAGAACTTCCACGTCTACTATGATGCCTCTCACCAAGGGTTAGGATGTGTTTTGATGCAGGATGGGAATGTGATATCTTATGCCTCTCGTCAGCTGAGGCCACATGAGCTAAATTACCCGACCCACGACTTGGAATTGGCAGTCGTGGTTCATGCCTTGAAGATATGGAGACATTACCTTGTGGGAAATCGGTGTGAGGTCTTCACCAACCACAAGAGGCTCAAGTACATATTCACCCAACCAGACATGAACCTCGGGCAGAGAAGGTGGAGCTAATCAAAGATTATGACTTGGGCATCCATTATCATCCAGGCAAGGCAAATGTGGTGGCAAATGCCCTGAGTCGAAAAGGGTACTGCAATGCCATCATGGTGCAAGACCAGGCCCCATTGTTATACAAGGAGATGGAATGGATGAATCTAGGGATCACCACTAGAGCGTATCTCGCCACCCTAGAGACTAGACCTGTCTTGATGGACCAGATCCGTGAGACACAGAAGGAAGACCCGGACATCTTGGAGATCCAACAGAACATGAGAAAAGGTAAAGCCCCCGGATTCTCCGAGGACGAGCACAATACTATCTAGTTTAGAAACCGGATATGCGTGCCCAACAAGCCAGAGTTAAAGGCCCTCATCCTTCAAGAGGCCCATGAAACTCTATACTCCATACATCCAGGAAGTACAAAGATGTATCAAGACCTAAAGGAGAAATATTGGTGGGTCAGCATGAAGAGGGAAATAGCTGAGTATGTGGCCAAGTGCGACACATGCCGGCTAGTCAAGGCAGAGCACTAGAGACCTACCGGACTGTTACAACCCCTCAAAGTACCCAAATGGAAGTGGGAAGAGATAGGAATGAACTTCATCACGGGACTTCCCAGGACCCAAGCCGGTCATGATTCTATTTTGGTGATCATCGACCGACTCACCAAAGTGGCTCACTTCATCCCCGTTAAGACAACTTACACCGTCGCAAAGTTGGCTGAGTTATATATGACCCAGATTGTGTGCCTGCACGGAGTTCCAAAGAAGATTGTATCTGAACGTGGGAGATAGTTTACCTCCAAATTTTGGAAGAACCTTCAAGAAGAGCTCGGCACCCGGCTGAACTTTAGCACCGCCTATCATCCACAAACTGATGGTCAAACCGAAAGGGTCAACCAGGTATTGGAGGATATGCTTAGAGCTTGCGCTATAGACTTTGGCGGTATGTGGGATAAAAACTTGCCATATGCGGAGTTCTCCTACAACAACAACTACCAAGTTAGCCTGTAGATGTCCCCGTTTGAAGCACTTTATGGGCGTAAGTGTAGAACGTCGTTACTCTGGGATCATACCAGAGAGTCATAGCTATTCGGGACAGATATATTGCGAGAAGCCGAAGAGAAAGTCAAGATCATCAGGGACATATTGAAGATAGCCCTGTAACACCCCAAATTTTCAAAACAATAAAAATATTATTAAATTCAATTTCTTGGAATTATTATTTATGAAAATACTTTTAATACTCCTTTATACCCTTTTGAACTACAACATATAGTAGATGGCCAAATTAAGAGGTGAAACTTTTTGTATATGCTCCTAAGACCAAAATATAATTTTGGGAATTTTTATAGATTTTTACCAAGCATGGAGGTAGCCCTATTATTTTAAATCAATTTCTGCAATTACTCTAAATCAGAAAATAGTTTCAAACAGTATTGGGCCCTCTCCCTCCTTTCTCTCTCTCCCGGCCGGCCCAGCCCGTTACCCCGCGCGCCTTAGACTGACATCCGGACCCCACCTGTCGGCGCCGATTTCCTCCCCTCGCGCGCGCACCCGACAACCCAGCCCCACCCGTCAGCTGCCTCCCTCGCTCGTTCGCGCTCACTGGTCGGTGGCCCCCGCTTGTCAGACCCTTCGTCCCCGCGAGATCCGCCCCCAAATCGCCCCCCCCCCCTCGCCGGCCGATGCCATTACTCGCCCCGGATCCCTTGCCCCCGACCCCCTCCCCTCGAATTAAGCCCGACAATCAAACCCCCGCGTCGCGCTGACCGTTTCCCCCCATTAAACTCGACCGATTCGCGTCCAGGTTCGGTGAATCGAGCTCAACCCGAGCTCGCCGGCGCTTAAACGCGTTTTAATCCCGGCCACCGCAGACTACGCCCTCTTTGCCCCTGCCAATGGTTCTATATAAACCCTCTGGCCGTCCGCAACGCGCCCCCACGCTCACACGCTGCGAGATCCAACAGAGCCCTTGCATTCCGCATTTTAGCGCACCACCGCCGCCCGACCTCCAGCCTTCGATCGCCATCGCCGAAGTCCCCCTCCGTCCTCGCCGACCGCACCTCTGCGACCGCACGGACCTCACCGACCTCGGCCACCACTCCGCCGTCAACGAACCTCGCCGGACCACCGTCGCCGCCGAGGACCCGAACACCTTCGCCGCCTCCGCTCATCACCGGCCTTGCTCCGTCAACCTTTCTTCACCGCAAGGGTACCCTCGTGATCCCCGTAGCGCCCTCTTTCCATTTTAGGCCTTAGCTTCGACCGCCATCGCTCGCCGTGGCCCCTGGCCCGCTCTCCATCGTCGGAGAAGACGACCGGCACGGGTCGAGTACCCGTGCCGTGTCGGATTCGATCCGCGCCGTGCGATCTGGATCTAACGGTACTGATTTAATCCCTCGTGTGGTTTAATCGGCGCCATTGGATCTGTGCGAAGGGGTACGTTTTAATCTCGTGCGTTCGTTGGTATTTAAAACCCGCGTTTAATCTCATGCGTCCATCGCGTACCGGTTCAAACGTTTTAATCCTGGCCGTCCACGTCGACTTACGCGTCCCGCCTCGCCCTCGCGCGTCGGATCTGGATCCAATGGTCCAGATCGACCCGGCGCACGCGCACAGTGCGCGGGTTCACCGTGAGCCTGGCTCACCGTGGACCCGAGGGATTTAAAATTTGAAAATAAATTCCAGAAAAGGTTTAAAACTTGTAAAATTCATATCTGGCGCATTTGAACTCTAAAAATTGCCATTCCAATTTCAAAAAATTCATAATATTATTCTCTACATGTTTATACAATAAAAACAGTAGGTTTACATTGGACATCTCATGTTTATTTAAATGAATGTTTAAATACCCTTAGGTTAAAAATGTAAAATTTAATTATTTAAATTCCAGTGAAGTTTATATTCATTTATTTTCTGTTGATAGGAACAAAACACTAAGTTTTCTATGAAGCTTTCATTTTTAATTTATTAGAGGACTTAAAAATGAGAATAACCCTTTTTCAAAAACCCCTTTCTAAAAAGGACTACTTTTAAATCCCTTTAGAATTTATTTATGAGGTAAACCACAGAACCTTAACAATGGAAATTATTTTGCTTTTAATCAAACCAACAGTAACTTATGTGCTATTAATGTAATGTTATATTGTTTGATTGAATGTGTTCTTTTTATTTTGCTTTATTATATTAAAAAGACTACGACGTCGCCGAGGAGCCGGAGTACTTCCCGGAAGTCCCTCCCTCTCCTTTTGCTGAACAAGGCAAGTCACCAAACCAATCTTTTGAGCATATTGAACCCATGTTTGATTAAACTATCGCTAAAACACATAGGTTATATATGCATTAGTCAAATGAACCCTTACATTATATTTATTTAGGATCCCCCGACCTTGATGTGCAACCCAAGCCATGCTATCTCGCCTAGCCTCCTTGTCACCATATGATCAATGATATTAGCTAGTGTCCAATGTATTGACACGATTGCTATAGGATAAAAATGAGTCGTAGCAAAATGGTTCTATTATATGATCCCCGTTACTTCTTATCCTTGGAAATTCTGTTGGTGATGAGTTATGGTTGTGAGTGTATGCATGGTGGGTTCCGGGTGCAAGCTAGGGCATTGGTCGGTGGCACCCAGGGCACTATAAGGACCGGTCTGAGGGATCCGTTGCAATACACTTACGTACTAACCACAAGTCTAGTGGGTAAGTCCTAACTAAGGTATGGGTTGTTCCAAACCGAGGCCACCATTTGGAGATGGGTCAAGTTGCACCTGCGGGTGACTTGTACCAATGTGGCGCAAAAGGGGGTGCGACGTTAGCCGGGATGCGGCCCGGCGCGCCGGCGAAACCTAGAGCGGGTGGTTATCGCTTGGAACATCTCATATTGAGGTTTTGGCACGAGTTCCCGTGAAATGGGTCATCTCGTTTGGGATGAGTGTGTGCCTTGTGGGTACAGTAGTACATCTCTGATCAGAGTCTTAAATCTTTTCGAAAAGCCGAGCCCACGGTCAAGGGCGGGTTGCGTGACATCCCCCAGTTAGTTTACTTTGAATATGTATGTGCATGATGGATTGACATGTAAGGACCGTTGAGCGAGGTGGGGCTGAATGTACCCCTCGAGTTAGTTGATGTCGATGATGTTCATATTTACTTTCCGCATGATTAAAACATGATTACACTAAATGCAATAACTGCAACTGCTCTTTTCCGCAATGTTAGCCATTATCCTTCCTTGTTTATTATCCTGCATTATTATTTGCATTTGCGGTGGCTTGTTGAGTACTTTTTGTACTCATACCCGTTGGACCCCACAGAGGATGCTTACTACGAAGACGGTCTGGAGTAGCGACCCAGTCGGGAAGAAAAATCCTGAAGAAGATGTTCGTCATGCCGTTTTCTAATTATTTTACTTTACTGTTTTTATTAAAACAATGATGTAATAAATATGGTCCGCGTACCATGAACACCGTCGTATGTACGATTGTCGCATGATGAACCTCTTGTATTATTGTTTTTCTTATGAAATTCAATACTGTCTCGATTTGTTAAATCGGGGCGCCACAAGATGGTATCAGAGCCGACTCGACTGTAGGAAGCCAAACAGACCCGCCTAGCCATTAGCCACAGGAAATTATTTCTCGAAAATCTACTTCATAAACTTTGTTCCTCTCCTCACTTTTATTCAACTTGCTGTTTTGTAGATGCCGGTCTACCAAGTCCACAGTTACTGCCGCCACTACGAGGGCTTCGTCCGGGAGCTCCGTATGATGCTCACCTTCCTCGGGTTCCTCTTCGAACCCGAATTCCAAGGAGTGTACCCCGGCGAGTTTGCCGGGCCTTGCGACGTCTCCCTCACCGTCCACGGCTCCGGAGAACACCTGCCGCCCTACACCACCGCACTTGGGGGCCCGACTTTCGACGTCGCGTGCCAACGAGTCGCCCTCCAGGCCCTCATGGAGCTGAGGATGATCTACGACGATCGTCTTCAGAACTCGTCCTTCCGGCTCGTGCCGAAGCGCACTCCCGGAGCCCACCGTAGCATCTACCTCGGAGTTCACTCCGTGCGTGATCCGGTCATGGCCCGGCAGTCGCGTCTTCTACAGGCCATGGATGATCTCCACACCGAGGCGGTGCTCGGCGCCGACGAGCACCATGAGGCGGTTGAGTTCCTTCGCGAAGAAACGAAGAACTTGATCCAGCAGAATGGCGAGTTGCAGCGCAAGATTATGCAGCTGCAGAAGGATATAGCGGAGATGGTTCCTCTTCTTCCAAGGAAGAAGAAGCCCATCCGTGAGCCCCTCCCTCGCCCCAAGAGGATCCCACCACGACCCTCCCCCGCCAGGCCCTCTACCAGCGCCCCTCCTCCACGCCCCGGCCTCGTCTCCGACTCCATCATCGAGAATTTTCTCGAGCCCACCATCTCTCTGGAGCCGCGCACTCGTGGTTCCGAGAGCACGGAGACCGCCTCCGGTGGTGAGTAGGCGTTAGGAGTCGCTATTTAAAATAAAAAGCATTATTTTGTATGTGGTGCTACCCACGACGAGTGTGTTGTGGGTAGAATAAGAACTTGATTGTAATAAACATTTTTACCACTTAATTTATATGCTTGAACTATTCTTGTTAATTGTGTTGTCAACTTTTTGCCTTATAACTTTATGAATTCAGAAGATGGCCGACCACCAGAACACCGGCTCCAACAACGGAGCAGGAGGAAGCCGTGACGCGCCCGAGGGTGTTGTACCCAACTGGGGTGCAACGGGCCCGCGTCACTCTGGATCGCCTTCCGCCAACCACCCCACCTTGGCGGAAATGATGGCGAATCAGAACCAACTGATCACCGCCCTCCTCACCCAAATGCAGAACCAACAGGCTCAGTTGGACCGTCTGCAGAACGGGGAGCCCGCCCCTCGCGCACCAGCACCCGCGCCCGCTCCGCAACTCTCCGAGTTTTTGCGCGTGCGCCCGCCCATCTTCTCGAGCACCACCAACCCGATGGAGGCCGGAGATTGGCTTCGCACCATCGGAAAGAAGCTCGACCTCCTCCCCTGCACCGACCGGGAGCGAGTGGCCTTCGCCACTCACCAGCTCCAGGGTCCCGCCGCGGAATGGTGGGACAACTACCGTGAGTCCCAGCCGGAGAACCACGTGGTGACTTGGGCGGAGTTCACCATCGCTTTTCGCGCCACCCACGTCCCCGCCGGCATCATCGCGGTAAAACAGCAGGAGTTCCGCGACCTGCAGCAAGGCAACAGGACCGTCATGGAGTACCTCCATGAGTTCAACCGCCTCGCCCGCTACGCACCGGAGGAAGTGCGCACCGACGCCCTCCGCCAAGCCAAGTTCCTCCGGGGACTTAAGGATGAGCTGTCCATCCAGCTCGTCGCCGCCGACTTCGCCGACTACCAACGGCTGGTCAACAAAGCGCTCATCCAAGAGACTGAGCAGAACAAGCTGGACCTCAAGAAGAGGAAAATGATCGCCTTCAAGCATCAACAGGCGAACTCTCAGAGGCCCCGCCTCGTCCCTCCGCCACCAGCGCCTGCCTACCATCCTCGGCCCGCCTACAGGCCACCTCACGCCGCCAGTGGATCCAACGCCGGGCATCTTCGCCCCGCTCCACCCGCTCCGGCCGCTCAGCCGACACCAGCCGCCAAGGCCCCGATCTTGAAGGATCGCCAAGGAAGGCCGGTCGTCTGCTTCAACTGCCGCAAGGAAGGGCACTATGCACACCAGTGTCCTCACCCCAAGCCGGCTCAGGGCGCGGTAACCAACCAGGCGGTTCGTGCCCGTGTCAACCACATCAGCGCGGAGGAAGCTCAGGAGGCTCCTGAAGTCGTGCTCGGTACGTTTACTGTGAATTCCGTACCGGCCGTCATATTATTTGACTCTGGAGCAACCCACACCTTTATCTCGGAAAATTTTGTGAAAATAAACGGACTGGACGTGCTCCCTCTACCCATTCCCATGGTGATTGCCACCCCCGGCAATAGGACCTCCGCCCGCTTATACAGTCCTAAGGTTCAAATTGACATCCAAGGAATACTGTTTCGGGCCGAACCAGTCCTCATCCAGTGCACCGGGCTTGACCTCATCCTAGGGATGGATTGGTTGATGAAGCACAGGGGAGTGATCGACTGTGCCAATAAGTCCGTCACGGTGACCAACCCTGAAGGCGCAGCCGTCACCTTTCGGATGACCAGTCGCAAACCACTCGGAGCATCCCTTCGCTCAATAGCTCTTGAAGAGGTGCCTATAGTCAAGGAGTTTGCGGATGTCTTCCCTGATGACCTACCCGGAATGCCTCCCAAGCGGGACATCGAATTCAGAATCGAACTTGTCCCCGGGACCACTCCAATCTCCAAGCGCCCGTACAGAATGGCCGCCAATGAACTAGCCGAAGTCAAGAGCAACATCGAAGACCTAGAGCAGAAAGGTTACATCCGACCGAGTACCTCACCCTGGGGTGCACCGGTTATATTTGCCATGAAGAAGGACAAGACCAAGAGGATGTGTGTGGACTATAGAGCCTTGAACGACGTAACCATCAAGAACAAGTACCCATTGCCTCGGATCGATGACCTGTTCGATCAGCTGAAAGGATCCTCGGTGTTTTCCAAGATTGACCTCAGGTCAGGTTATCACCAGTTGAGGATTAGAGAAGAAGACATACCCAAGACTGCCTTCACCTCCCGCTATGGACTCTACGAGTACACCGTGATGTCGTTCGGACTCACGAATGCCCCGGCCTTTTTCATGAACATGATGAACAATGTATTCATGGAGTTCTTGGACAAGTTCATCGTGGTATTCATCGACGATATCCTCGTTTACTCCAAGACCAAGGAAGAACACGAGACTCACCTCCGTTTGACCCTCGGAAAGCTAAGGGAGCAGCAACTGTATGCCAAGTACAGCAAATGCGAATTTTGGTCGTCTGAGGTGAAGTTCCTCGGCCATGTCATATCTGCCGGAGGAATAGCAGTAGACCCAACCACCGTTGAAGCAGTAACCAACTGGCTGCAGCCCACGACCGTGACCAAGATCCGGAGTTTTCTTGGATTGGCCGGATACTACCGTCGATTCATCGAAAATTTTTCCAAGATCGCCAAGCCTATGACCAGACTGCTGCAGAAAGGAAGTGAAGTTTGAATGGACCCCCGACTGCGAAGAAAGCTTCCAGACCCTCAAGAAGAAGCTAGTGTCAGCTCCCATTCTGACTCTACCAGACATCCGGAAAGACTTCCACGTCTACTGCGATGCCTCTCGTCAAGGATTGGGATGCGTCTTAATGCAAGAAGGGAAAGTGATATCCTACGCCTCCCGGCAACTGAGACCGCATGAGCTTAACTATCCAACCCATGACCTGGAACTAGCAGCCGTGGTTCATGCCTTGAAGATATGGAGACATTACCTTGTGGGGAATCGGTGTGAGGTCTTCACCGACCACAAGAGCCTCAAGTACATATTCACCCAACCAGATCTAAACCTCAGGCAAAGGAGATGGTTGGAACTGATAAAGGATTACGACTTGGGCATCCATTATCATCCGGGCAAAGCGAATGTGGTGGCAGACGCCCTTAGTCGAAAAGGGTACTGCAATGCCATCATGATTCAAGACCAAGCTCCTTTACTCTACAAGGAGATGGAAAGGCTAAACCTAGGGATCACCACTCGAGCGTACCTCGCTGCCTTGGAGTCTTGGCCTGTCTTAATAGACCAGATCCGAGAGAAGCAGAAGGAAGACCCGGACATCCTGGAGATCCAACAGAACATGAGGAAGGGTAAAGCCCCCGGATTCTCCGAGGACGAGCATGGTACCATCTGGTTCGGAAGCCAGATCTGCGTACCCGACAAACCTGAGTTGAAGACCCTCATCCTTCAAGAAGCCCATGATACGTTATACTCCATCCATCCCGGGAGTACAAAGATGTACCAAGACCTAAAGGAAAAATATTGGTGGGTCAGCATGAAGAGAGAAATAGCTGAGTATGTGGCCAAGTGCGACACATGCCGGTGAGTCAAGGCAGAGCATCAGAGGCCTGCCGGACTTCTTCAACCTCTCAAGGTCCCTGAATGGATGTGGGAAGAGATAGGAATGGACTTCATCACGGGACTGCCCAGGACCCAAGCTTGTCATGATTCTATCTGGGTGATCATCGACCGACTCACCAAGGTAGCTCACTTCGTTCCGGTCAAGACAACTTACACCGTCGCCAAGTTGGCTGAGTTGTATATGACTCGGATCGTGTGCCTTCACGGAGTTCCTAAGAAGATCGTATCTGACCGCGGGAGTCAGTTTACCTCCAAGTTTTGGAAGAACCTTCAAGAGGAACTCGGCACCCAGCTGAACTTTAGCACCGCCTATCATCCACAGACTGACGGTCAAACCAAAAGGGTCAACCAGATATTGGAGAATATGCTTAGAGCTTGTGCTCTAGACTTTGGCGGAATGTGGGACAAGAACTTACCATATGCAGAGTTCTCCTACAACAATAGCTATCAAGCCAGCCTGCAAATGTCCCCGTTCGAAGCACTCTATGGACGTAAGTGCAGAACGTCGTTGCTCTGGGATCAAACCAGAGAGTCGCAACTGTTTGGGACTGATTTATTAAGAGAAGCTGATGAGAAGGTGAAGATCATAAGGGACCGATTAAAGGCAGCCCAATCTAGGCAGAAGAGCTATGCCGACAACCGTCGAAGAGACCTGGCCTTTGAGGAGGGCGATTATGTCTATCTCCGAGTCACTCCCCTCCGTGGCACTCAAAGGTTCAACATGAAAGGCAAACTAGCTCCTCGCTACGTCGGACCTTTCCAGATCCTCCGACGACAAGGAGAAGTGGCATATCAACTTGAACTGCCTCCATCCTTGGCAGGAGTTCATGATGTGTTCCATGTCTCTCAGCTGAAGAAGTGCCTCCGTGTACCCACCGACCAAGCCGACCTTCAACAGCTTAATGTCCAAGAAGACTTGACCTACATAGAAAGACCCATCAAGATCTTGGAAACCAAGGAGAGAGTAACCAGAAGTCGCGTTGTTCGCTTCTGCAAAGTCCAATGGAACAACCATCCCGCAGAAGAAGCCACTTGGGAAAAGGAAGACGAACTAAAAGCCCAATACCCCGAGTTATTCGAGTAGCGTTCCAATCTCGAGGACGAGATTCTTGTAAGGGGGATAGGTTTGTAACACCCCAAATTTTCAAAACAATAAAAATATTATTAAATTCAATTTATTGGAATTATTATTTATGAAAATACTTTTAATACTCCTTTATACCCTTTTGAACTACAACATATAGTAGATGGCCAAATTAAGAGGTGAAACTTTTTGTATATGCTCCTAAGACCAAAATATAATTTTGGGAATTTTTATAGATTTTTACCAAGCATGGAGGTAGCCCTATTATTTTAAATCAATTTCTGCAATTACTCTAAATCAGAAAATAGTTTCAAACAGTATTGGGCCCTCTCCCTCCTTTCTCTCTCTCCCGGCCAGCCCAGCCCGTTACCCCGCGCGCCTTAGACTGACATCCGGACCCCACCTGTCGGCGCCGATTTCCTCGCCTCGCGCGCGCACCCGACAACCCGGCCCCACCCGTCAGCTGCCTCCCTCGCTCATTCGCGCTCACTGGTCGGTGGCCCCCGCCTGTCAGACCCTTCGTCCCCACGAGATCCGCCCCCAAATCGCCCCCCCTCACCGGCCGACGCCATTACTCGCCTCGGATCCCTTGCCCCCGACCCCCTCCCCTCGAATTAAGCCCGGCAATCAAACCCCCGCATCGCGCTGACCGTTTCCCCCCATTAAACTCGACCGATTCGCGTCCAGGTTCGGTGAATCGAGCTCAACCCGAGCTCGCCGGCGCTTAAACGCGTTTTAATCCCGGCCACCGCAGACTACGCCCTCTCTGCCCCCGCCAATGGTTCTATATAAACCCTCTGGCCGTCCGCAACGCGCCCCCACGCTCACACGCTGCGAGATCCAACAGAGCCCTTGCATTCCACATTTTAGCGCACCACCGCCGCCCGACCTCCAGCCTTCAATCGCCGTCACCGGAGTCCCCCTCCGTCCTCGCCGACCGCACCTCTGCGACAGCACGGACCTCACCGACCTCGGCCACCACTCCGCCGTCAACGAACCTCGCCGGACCACCGTCGCCGCCGAGGACCCGAACACCTTCGCCGCCTCCGCTCATCGCCGGCCTCGCTCCGTCAACCTTTCTTCACCGCAAGGGTACCCTCGTGATCCCCGTAGCGCCCTCTTTCCATTTTAGGCCTTAGCTTCGAACGCCATCGCTCGCCGTGGCCCCTGGCCCGCTCGTCGTCGTCGGAGAAGACGACCGGCACGGGTCGAGTACCCGTGCCGTGTCGGATTCGATCCGCGCCGTGCGATCTGGATCTAACGGTACTGATTTAATCCCTCGTGTGGTTTAATCGGCGCCGTTGGATCTGTGCGAAGGGGTACGTTTTAATCTCGTGCGTTCGTTGGTATTTAAAACCCGCGTTTAATCTCATGCGTCCATCGCGTACCGGTTCAAACGTTTTAATCCTGGCCGTCCACGTCGACTTACGCGTCCCGCCTCGCCCTCGCGCGTCGGATCTGGATCCGACGGTCCAGATCGACCCGGAGCACGCGCACAGTGCGCGGGTTCACCGTGAGCATGGCTCACCGTGGACCCGAGGGATTTAAAATTTGAAAATAAATTCTAGAAAAGGTTTAAAACTTGTAAAATTCATATCTGGCGCATTTGAACTCTAAAAATTGCCATTCCAATTTCAGAAAATTCATAATATTATTCTCTACATGTTTATACAATAAAAACAGTAGGTTTACATTGGACATCTCATGTTTATTTAAATGAATGTTTAAATACCCTTAGGTTAAAAATGTAAAATTTAATTATTTAAATTCCAGTGAAGTTTATATTCATTTATTTTCTGTTTATAGGAACAAAACACTAAGTTTTCTATGAAGCTTTCATTTTTAATTTATTAGAGGACTTAAAAATGAGAATAACCCTTTTTCAAAAACCCCTTTCTAAAAAGGACTACTTTTAAATCCCTTTAGAATTTATTTGTGAGGTAAACCACAGAACCTTAATAATGGAAATTATTTTGCTTTTAATCAAACCAACAGTAACTTATGTGCTATTAATGTAATGTTATATTGTTTGATTGAATGTGTTCTTTTTATTTTGCTTTATTATATTAAAAAGACTACGACGTCGCCGAGGAGCCGGAGTACTTCCCGGAAGTCGCTCCCTCTCCTTTTGCTGAACAAGGCTAGTCACCAAACCAATCTTTTGAGCATATTGAACCCATGTTTGATTAAACTATCGCTAAAACACATAGGTTATATATGCATTAGTCAAATGAACCCTTACATTATATTTATTTAGGATCCCCCGACCTTGATGTGCAACCCAAGCCATGCAATCTCGCCTAGCCTCCTTATCACCATATGATCAATGATATTAGCTAGTGTCCAATGTATTGACACGATTGCTATAGGATAAAAATGAGTCGTAGCAAAATGGTTCTATTATATGATCCCCGTTACTTCTTATCCTTGGAAATTCTGTTGGTGATGAGTTATGGTTGTGAGTGTATGCATGGTGGGTTCCGGGTGCAAGCTAGGGCATTGGTCGGTGGCACCCGGGGCACTATAAGGACCGGTCTGAGGGATCCGTTGCAATACACTTACGTACTAACCACAAGTCTAGTGTATTGCAAGTTGCACCATTTGGAGATGGGTCAAGTTGCACCTGCGGGTGACTTGTACCAATGTGGCGCAAAAGGGGGTGCGACGTTAGCCGGGATGCGGCCCGGCGCGCCAGCGAAACCTAGAGAGGGTGGTTATCGCTTGGAACATCTCATATTGAGGTTTTGGCACGAGTTCCCGTGAAATGGGTCATCTCGTTTGGGATGAGTGCGTGCCTTGTGGGTACAGTAGTACATCTCTGATCAGAGTCTTAAATCTTTTCGAAAAGCCGAGCCCACGGTCAAGGGCGGGTTGCGTGACATCCCCCAGTTAGTTTACTTTGAATATGTATGTGCATGATGGATTGACATGTAAGGACCGTTGAGCGAGGTGGGGCTGACTGTACCCCTCGAGTTAGTTGATGTCGATGATGTTCATATTTACTTTCTGCATGATTAAAACATGATTACACTAAATGCAATAACTGCAACTGCTCTTTTCCGCAATGTTAGCCATTATCCTTCCTTGTTTATTATCCTGCATTATTATTTGCATTTGCGGTGGCTTGTTGAGTACTTTTTGTACTCACACTACAAGAAAAACAGAAATTTCCGTCGGTCTTTTTAATTTCCGTCGGCTTTTCCAAAAACCGACGGAAATTAATTAACTTCCGTCGGCCTAAAAGAGCCGACGGAAGTTAACTTAACTTCCGTCGGCTTTAAATGTGGCCGACGGAAGTTAACTTAACTTTCGTCGGTTCAATCCTCAACCGACGGAAGATGAATATCAGAAGTGTGCACCTTATTTTTTTCCCCTGCCCGCCGCCTAGGTTTTCCCCACATACCTCTCTCCCTCCCCAGCCCGCCGCCTAGGTTTTTCCCCACACCCGGTCGCCTACCTCTCTCCCTCCACACCCGGCCACCTCCCGCCCCTTCGCCGCCTCCTGGTCGCCGCCGACTCTGCGCCTCCCCGTGCCTCCCCACCTCGCCCTCCGCCCGACTCCGCGCCTCCCGGTGGTCGCACGGCTCGGCGCTTCTCGGCCACCGATTTCCCCCAGTCGCCGCCTTGGCCGCCGGCGACGTCGTAGCACGACGGGTGGTCGGCGATGAGGCGGAGGCCGGCGGCGGGGATGAGGCCCTCGCCGGGGAAGCGACCCATCTACATCGGCTTGTGCAACCCCCGACGGCCGCATGTTGACCATCTCGCTGCCTCCCGCCGCCTCGCCCACCGGATCTCCGCTCCTCCCCGTCGCCAGCTGCCGTGTGCCGCCTCCGAACCTTCCCGCCGCCTCCACGCGCCTCCGCCCGCCTCCCCGGCTTCCCGCCGCCTCCGCGCGCCTCCGCGCGCCGCCTCCGCCCGCCTCCCGGTTCAGGTGATGTTTTGGGGTTTTTTTCGTCCAACTTGGCTGTGTGTGCCTTTGTCCAGAACCTTCGTTGAGAGAAGAGAAATGACTTTTTGCTTGCTTGTGGTGTTCATCCGGAGTTCTTTTTCCCTGTAATACTCCGGCGCATGAATTGGACAGTGCAGCATGTTTTTGCCAGAAGAGCCACAAGAGCGCCGGTGTTGCAAGATCAGCTACAGAGATCGAAGAACAACCCAGCGATAGAGGTATTTCTGGTCTGAATGCAATTTTGAGAGCCAATGTCTAGCCCATACATGTGTATCTGTTCATGATTAGATCTCTGAATCCTCTGATTATACACTTATAATTCGGTTCAGAACTGATCTATACTTTTGGTTGTATTTGACATTTTGATTTGATTACTCTTGTGATGTGATAAGCTCGGTTTAATCCTTAAGTATAGCTCTGATCTGAGGCATCAATCTTAGAGTTTAATTGTTGATTAGCATTTTGGTTTACTTAAATTCAGTACTAAGAACTTTATTCCCTTGACAATCCTTATCATGAATGGAGTACAGAATTTGATTCAAATCTGAAAATCAAACTGACAAGTGCTTGCAGCATGCTGTACTGAAATTGTTTGAATTCTGTTTTTGAATTATGCAGTACATTGTTCTTCTCAGTTATGTTCTGAATTTGCTATGATTAAGTCTTGCTGTTCATCAACTTTGATTCATTGTGTCTTCAACTATTTTTTGTTCAGGTTCAAAAGAGTTGTTCTCATGAAAAATGGTTTAACAGTTCAGGTTCAAAAGAGTTATTCTCATGAAAAACGGTTTACCATGAATAGTGCTCAATAATGCTTCAATCCTGAAATAGTTTGTGCAGCTATTCCTGTTTGATCATCAAGAAGGTTTTGATTTCAATTTTGATTTGAACTGAAAGTAATTTGGTTTCTGGTTAAACTGCTGGAGGTGTCAAGTCTTCACTGATCTGCAGATTACTTTCGTGTAACATCCTGAATGTGTATGTGGTGTTGTGCTGATGTTCAGATCAATTTTGTTCGACATGGTCTAAACATATTTTGTGCTGAATGTTGTGCTAGTGGCTGGAGTGTATCAAGTTGTCTCTACATTGTGCTGATTCAAAAGGATATTGTGTATCCGCCTGATGCTTTTTTCTATGCAGCAAAGTTGCAAATTTTCTTTTTTTTTCGGATTTTTTAGTTAACTTCCGTCGGCTAACATTAGCCGACGGAAGTTATTGGCCCGTAGACAGAAAAAACAAAAAAAGTAATTTTCGTCGGCTAGGTTTGGCCGACGGAAGTTACCGATTTCCGGGTAACTTTCGTCGGCTAGGTTTGGCCGACGGAAATTAGCTAACTTCCGTCGGCCGCCGATGGAAGTTAGCTAACTTCCGTCTACCCGCTTCCGTCGGCTAAATGCCGACGAAAGTTAGCCTTTTGCCGACGGAAGTTAGCTTCTTTCGTCGGGAAAGGACTAACTTCCGTCGGCTTTAGCCGACGAAAGTTTCCTGAATTGTTGTAGTGTCATACCCGTTGGACCCCACAGAGGATGCTTACTACGAAGACGGTCTGGAGTAGCGACCCAGTCGGGAAGAAAAATCCTGAAGAAGATGTTCGTCATGCCGTTTTCTAATTATTTTACTTTACTGTTTTTATTAAAACAATGATGTAATAAATATGGTCTGCGTACCATGAACACTGTTGTATGTACGATTGTCGCATGATGAACCTCTTGTATTATTGTTTTTCTTATGAAATTCAATACTGTCTCGATTTGTTAAATCAGGGCGCCACAGCCCAGTCCCGACAAAAGATCTACGCCGATAATCGACGGAGAGATCTAGACTTTGAGGAGGGCGACTATGTTTATCTCCGAGTCACTCCCCTCCGTGGCACCCAAAGGTTCAACATGAGAGGCAAGTTAGCACCCCGCTATGTCGGACCTTTTCAGATCCTCCGACGGCAAGGAGAAGTGGCATATCAGCGAGAACTACCTCCATCCTTGGCAGGAGTCCATGATGTGTTCCATGTCTCTCAGCTGAAGAAGTGTCTTCGTGTGGCCACCGAGCAGGCCGACCTCCAACAGCTCAACATCCAAGAGGACTTGACCTACATTGAGAAACCCGTCAAGATTCTGGAAACTAAGGAGAGAGTAACCAAGAGTCGTGTGGTTTGCTTTTGCAAGGTTCAGTGGGACAACCACCCCGTTCAAGAAGTCACATGGGAAAAAGAAGACGAGTTGAGGGCCCAATACCCTGAGCTATTCGAGTAGCTTTCCAATCTTGAGGACGAGATTCTTTGTAAGGGGGATAGGTTTGTAACACCCCAAATTTTCAGAGAAATAAAAATACCTTTTATTATATTTTTCTGGAAATAGTTAATTTTGAAATACCTTTAATACCCTTCTAAGCTTAATTGAAATAGAGCCTAGATAAAATATCCAAAATAGGGGCTAGAAAATTTTGTATATGATCCCGAGGCAAAGATATATTTTTGAGAATTTTTACAAATTTTTATCACCCTTGGAAGTAGCCCAAATATTTTAAACTAATTTCAGCAATTAAATTTATTCGGAAAACATTTTAAACAGTAACGGGCCCCTTCCCCCTCTTCTCCCACCCTCGGCCGGCCCAGCCCACTCCCTCCCCACGACCCTCATTGACAGGCGGACCCCACTGGTCAGTGGCCCTCTCTGAGAAACCATGTTGAAGAATATGGTTTTGATATTCCAGATATGATGAGTGATTGTCAACGGAAGTCAAAGGAAGGAAGATGTGAAGACCTGCCGAGTCTGAGGCGCATGTGACTCAGGTACACGGGCAGTGAGCGACGGCCGGGCAGAGGAGCTGCGGAGTCGGGCTGGCCCAATCCGAGTACATGGCTAGGAGCGGCAGATGATCCACCGGTCTGTTGACTGGGTTTGACTCAGGTACACGGGCGGCGAGCGATTGCCGGGCTGAGGAAGCTGCGGGGTCGGGTCGGCCCAATCCGGGTACCCGGTGCGAAAATGGTGGACGCTTTGTCAGTTTCGGCGAAAAACTGATAATCTATCATTAATTCGTTTTTAGGATATTAATATTTAGTTTTTAAGTTTAGAATATTTTTATTCGAGTCAGTTAATTTTTCTAAGAATATTTTAGTATTTTTCGGAATTTATTTTAGAGTCAGTTTTACCCGCCTCGCCTATGGCCACCCGATCACGATCCAACGATGGATCTGGATCCGGCGCACGGGCACAGTGCGCGGGTGCACGGTGAATCTGGTTCACCGTGGACCAACACCTATTTTGGATTTAAATTAAATTCCAGAAATAGTTTTAAACTTCTAAAATTCATATCTTGCTCATTTTAACTCCAAATTTAACCATTTCAAATCCAGAAAATTTATAATCTTATTTTCTACATGTTAGTGCAATAAAAATAGTATGTTTACTTTGAGTATTTCATGTTTATTTAATAAAATATTCCAATACACTTTAGGATAAACTACAAATTTGTCCATTTCAACTTTAGGAAACTTTATCTTTTATTCTTTTCATACTAGTATAAATGAAACCCTGGGTTTATTCTGAACCTTTTATTTTAAATCAATTGGGAGTTTAAAATACATTAGTTAACATTTTTATTCCTTTTTAGAAACTTCCTAACCCCATTAAAAGTTCATTTTAAAATATTCCTAAAGTAAAATTCAGAAAGTTAATGAATTTATTTCCCTTGGTTTAAACAAATCAAAACTTGTATGCTTGTGTGTGGTTTTTGGATTGTTTATTGAATGTTATTTTTATCATTCATATCTAAAAGACTACGACGCCGCTGAGGAGCCAGAGTACTTCCCCGAAGTCCCTCCCTCATCTTTCGCTGAACAAGGCAAGTCACCAAACCAATCTTTTGAGCATGTTGAACCCATGTTTTACTAAACTATCGCTAAAACACATAGGATATACATGCATTAGTCAAATGAAAGCCTTACAATATATTTATTTAGATCCCCCGACCTTGATGTGCAACCCAAGCCATGCTATCTAGCCTAAACTCCTTGTCAACATATTATTAGTACTATTAGCTAGTGTCCAATGTATCGACACAATTGCTATAGGATTAAAAATGAGTCATAGCGATTGGAATCAACTATATGATCCCTGTTTGTTCTTATCCCTAGAAGTCTGTTGGTGATAGAGTGATGGTTAAGTTTATGCATGGTGGGTTCCGGGTGCAAGCTAGGGCATTGGTCGGTAGAACCCGAGGCACTATAAGTACCGGTCTGCGGGATCCGTTGCAATACACTTCCGTACTAACCACAAGTCTAGTAGGTAAGTCCTAACTAAGGTATGGAGTGTTCCAAACCAAGGCCACCACTTGGAGATGGGTCAAGCAGCACCTGCGGGTGGCTTGTACCGACGTGGCGCAAAAGTGGGTGTGACGTTAGCCGGGATAAGGCCAGGCGCGCCTGCGAAACCTAAAGCGGGTGGTTATTGCTTGGAGTATTTCATGCTGAGGTTTTGGTACGAGTTCCTAAGGTATGGGTCATCTCGTTACACTTTGGTGTATGGGATGAGTGCGTGCCTTGTGGGTACAGTGGTACACCTCTGATCAGACTCATAAATCTTTTCAAAAAGCCGAGCCCACGGACAAGGGCGGGTTGCGTGATATCCCACAGTTAGTTTACTTATAATGAATGTGCATGATGGTTTGACATGTAAGGACTATTGTGCGAGGAGGGAAAACGTACTCCTCGAGTTAGATGGTATTATGATGTTCATGTTTATTATTCCGCATGATTAAATTTGACTACACTAAATGCAACAACTGAAAAAATGTCATTTTCCACACGATTAGCCATTATCCTTCCTTTGTTATTATCTTACATTACTATTGCATTTGTGGTGACTTGTTGAGTATTTTTTGTACTCATACCCATTGGACACGCAATTCAGAGGATGCCTACTACGAAGATGGTCTGGAGTAGCGACCCAGTCAAGAAGAAAGATCCTGAAGAGGGCGTTCGTCATGCTTTTTATTATTTATTTTAATTTTACTCTTTTGTAAAAATGTGGTCTGCGTACCATGAATGTTTGCTATATGTACGTTGTCGCATGATGAACCTATTGTATTATTATTTTCTTTGGAAATTCAATAATGTTACGATTCGATAAATCGGGGTGTCACAGTTTTAGACTTCATCGTCCAAATTTATCCTCCATCTTCAAAAGGGCGTCAGTTCGTGTTGACGGCGACAGACTACTTCACTAAATAGACCGAAGTCGTGCCTCTCAAGAATATGACTCACAATGAGGTAACTGATTTTACCTTGAAGCACATTATACATAGATTTGGTATTCCGAAAACTCTCACTACAGATCAAGGTACTTCATTCGTTGCTAATGAAGTGAGAGACTTTACCGAATTTTATGGTATTAAGTTGATAAACTCTTCATCATACTATGCTCAGGCCAATGGTCAGGTCGAGTCTAGTAAGAAAACTGTGATTAAACTCATTAAGAAGAAAATTGAAGAGTTCCCTAAAAGGTGGCATGAAGTGCTTTAAGAAGCACAGTGGGCTTGTAGAGTTGCAAAGCATGGTGCTACCAAAGTTAGTCCATATGAGTTAGTGTATGGACAAGAAGTCGTTCTGCCAATAGAGGTAGATCTTGGCGCTTTACGATTTCTTAAGCAAGATGGTTTATCGGTCGATGAATATGAAACTCTTTTGAAAGACAATTTAGAGGAAGTGTCCGATAAGAGGTTAAGGTCTTTAGAAGCTATAGAGAAAGACAAGACGAGGATAGCTAGAGCCTACAATAAAAAGGTGAAGTCAAAATCGTTTCAAGTTGGTGACTTGGTTTGGAAGACGATTTAGCCCTTAGGCACTAAGAGCCCCAAATTTGGTAAATGGTCACCTAGTTGGGAAGGTCCTTTTAAATTAGCCAAAATCGCACTAGGTAACGCGTACTTTTTGGAGTTGTTATAAGGAGAGCGGTTTCGAAGGGCTTTGAATGGCAGGTATTTGAAAAGGTACTTCCAAGTGTGTGGCAAAGCGCTTGAAAGTGTCGAACGACCGATATAGAAAGTATCATCTTTAGCCCATTATGCTTTTAGTTCACTTAGTTCACTAAAAGGCAGGGGGCATGTGTCGATAGCAAAAAATAGCATTAATGGTCAAGATTGTCAAAATATCAATTTTGGTAATTTGGGCCGAAAATACACATGTCCTGGATTAGGCCAAAGCCCTACAGGGTCGAAGGCCCATTGAGCCTTTTGCTTTGGAAGCCTAATGGCGGCCTACTACCTTTGGCCTGGAGGCCTTCGGAGGCCTGTCTCACCGAAGCTTTAGCCCGGGGAGGAAGCTTCGGTAGGCCTTGCTGAAGGTCCACTTCGTGTTGTTTGGAGATAGAGTTTGAGTTTGATTCTGGCTTTTTTATCCCTAAAACGTGATTTGGCCAAATCCTACCAGATTAATCTTAGAGATTAGAAGACTAGCCCCTATAAATATAGGGGTGAGGCTGGTTCATTAAACCCCTCAACACAAATCAATCACAAAGCCCTAGCTTTTGAACCATACCATACTTTTATTTACTTTTCTGTAACCTTCGTCGGTTTTCCTGGAAGCCCTCCGCCAGCCATGCTAAAACCATGGTAAGCCTTGCTATTTCGCTCATGAAGTACCCGTTAATCTACGTAACAGATTGTTATCGGCTTGTTACTTTGCCTGTGAAGTATCCGTTAATCTACGTAACAGATTGGTACCTTCGTTTCACTATTGCAACACTTAGCAGATTCGGTCCCCAAGCCGAATTGGCACTTGAACTCTGTTCTGTTGCAGGTTTTCACGCTCAGAGCCCCTTCGCTGGAAGTGTCTGAAGCCAGGAATCTAGTTTCGGAGGCTTCTAGAACCCCCCTTGGCGGAACCCTGCCTGTACTACCTGTGCCGGACCCGTCATGCTGTTGTTAGTTTGACCAAGTCCCGCACGCCAAAGCACTCCGCAGTAGGCTTCGTCACGTTAGGCTTCGTCACACCTACACTTCGTGTAGGACGAAGTCACGCCAGTGCGTTGCGCTACGATTTTTTTTGTCGTGCCAGAGCTTAGATCTATTAAATGCATATTCCTTGATTATCAATCTAGTGTTAAATGTTATAAATTATGGAATCATCACACTTTAAAGGTCATGATAAATAGGAATATTATATTTAATGAATCTGCCATATTTTATGACTCTCCTCTTACTATCCACAATGAAGTCAAGAGAAAATACGTGTGTAAGTGGAGCACTTTGTTGATACAAAAAATTCACCAGATGTTGATATCCAAGATGCACTTGTTATTGAGCATTTGTCTCTTGTTGTTCAGCGTCCACAATAGTCTATTGCTATTGACATACCTCGAAGGACAATTAATCCACCTAAAAGTTTTATTGAAGAATACAACATTGTTTCTTATGCTTTTAATGTTTGTAGAGGAGATTGAAGGTAATGCAGAACCCTCTAATTATTCTGAGGCAATTTCTTGTGATGGTCATAAGAATTGGATGACCGCAATACAAGATGAGATAAAGTCACTTGAAAAGAATTGTACTTGGGATTTAGTAAAACTACCTAAAGAGAAAAAGACTGTCTGTTGTAAATGTATTTTCAAAAGAAAAGAAGATATCACTCCTAGTGAGCCTTCGAGATAGAAGTCAAGGTTGGTTGCTAAAGGTTACATCCAGATTCTAGGTATTGATTATAATGATGCTTTTTCTCCTGTTGTTAAGCATAACTCAATTTGCACCCTGCTCTCAGTATTGTTGCTATCCATGATTATGAACTTGAGCAATTGGATCTTAAAACTGCATTTTTACATGGAAAATTAGAAGAGGACATTTATATGGATTAACCTGAAGGTTTTGTTTTCCCTAGAAAAGAACATCTGGTCTATAAGTTAAAGAAATATCTTTATGGTTTGAAACAATACCCTAGATAGTTGTACAAGAAGTTTGATTCTTTTGTGCTCTCTCCTTGTTTTAAGTGGTCAGATCATGACAATTGTGTCTATTTAAGCCTATTGGTAGCTCATTCATTTATCTATTGCTCTATGTTGATGATATGTTAATTGCTGCAAAAGATAAATCAGAAGTAGCTAAGTTAAAAGCACATTTGATTAAAGAATTTGAGATTAAGGACTTAGGAGCACCCAAGAAGATTCTTAGTATGGAAATTACTAGAGTGAGAATATGGTAAAATTTATCTTGGTAAGCGAGGTTATATTGAAAAGGTTCATCGTCGTTTCATTATGCATGATGCAAATCCCATGAGTACTCCACTAGCTCCACATTTGAAGTTATCTTCAACTTTATGTCCAGAGTCAAGTGATGAGATTAATTATATGTGTAAAATTTCATACTCCAGTGCATTGGTTCTCTTATGTATACTATAATCTGCTCTCGACTTGATCTATCTCATGTGTTAAGTGTTATTAGTAGATACATGGCTAATCTTGGTAAAGAGCATTGGAAAGTTGTTCAGTGGATTTTCAGATATCTGTGTGGTACTTCTATTGCTTTTTTATAGTTTGGAAAATCCGGAGATTGACTTATTGGTTATGTTGATTCTGATTATGCTGTTGATTTGGATAAAAGGAGATCTCTCATAGGTTATGTTTTTACCATTGGTGGTTGTGCTGTTAGTTGGAAAGCAAATTTGTAGGCTACTGTGGCGTTGTCGACAACTAAAACTGAATATATGGTTATTTCTAAAGCATGTAAAGAAGCTACTTGGTTGAGAGACTTATATGTTGAGCTTTGTAGGAGTATTTTTTGCATCACTATTTTCTGTGATAGTCAAAGTGACATATTACCACACTAAAGATCAGATGTATCATGAGAGGATAAAACATATTGATGTGAAGCTAGTATCATTCTATTTGAGATGTTATTGCTTAAGGTGATGTTAAAGTATGTAATATCAGTACTCGTGATAATCCCGGAAACAAAGATGGTTCCTGCAACTAAGTTTGAGTTAAGTTTGAGTTATGGCTAAGCTTGGTTGGTATTACAGTTTAAATCCTAGTGACATTTTGACGTCTATAGTATTTATTATTGAAAGGAGTACATTGATGATTATTCATTTTCTATAAGAGAGAATTCGTCTCAAGGTGCCACAAAACAGGCAACTTCCGTCGGCCAAAGCCGACGGAAGTTAGCCCTTTCCCGACGGAAGAAGCCAACTTCCGTCGGCAAAACGCTATCTTCCGTCGGCCTTTGGCCGACGGAAGCGCGGCGACGGAAGTTAGCTAACTTCCGTCGGCCGCCGACGGAAGTTAGCTAACTTCCGTCGGCTTCACGTGGCCGACGGAAGTTAGCCCCGAACTCTGCCACGTCACCAGGGGGGCACTAACTTCCGTCGGCCAGGCTGGCCGACGGAAGTTAGCCTTTCTGCCCACGTGGCCGAAACCAGCTAACTTCCGTCGGCTAGGCTGGCCGACGGAAGTTAGGGGCAGCTAACTTCCGTCGGCTTTGACCATAGCCGACGGAAGTTAGCCTTTCTGCCCACGTGGCCGAAACCAGCTAACTTCCGTCGGCTATGGTCAAAGCCGACGGAAGTTACCTGGTATTTTTTTTTTATTTTTTCCTGGTTCCCCTACTCACACTCACATCCAACCACAATTTCACATACATTCACAATACACATCCAAAATCACATTCAAACTTCACATATAACATCCAAAACCACATCTCACATCCAAAATCACATCCACACTTCACACATCACATCCAAAATCACATAATATAACTGAATTCATATCCAAAGTCACAGTAAACATCTGAATTCACATATAACATCCAAACTCACATACAAATTCACAAAACACAGCGAGAGCCACATACAAAGTCATTTTGTCCATATACTCACTGATCGCCCACATTTGGGTCATGGGCGCCGCCGCTGCCTCCCGCTTCGTCCACATTTGCCCCGGAGGCTCCATCTTGACCAGGCGTACGGAAACACTGAAGAAATAGACAAAATTAGAAACGAACTCAACTACCCTTCTAAACGCTAACTTAAGTGTTTAGGAGGTACCTCAGGTGATGTAGGAGATAGTGGTGGTGGCGGGGGAGGTAGTGGTTGGAAAATGGACATGTCAAATCCACTGTTTTGCTGGGCTAGTTGCTACACATGTTGTAATGTAATCAGTTAGTTCTAAACCTATTTCTGAATACTTTTGAACTGCAACACTCTAAAGTAAGCTTACTTGGATCATCGCCTGCTGTTGTGCTAAGCAGGCGGTATAGTACTCTTGTTGTTTCTTGTAGTGCTCGTCGCGCCGCCTCATGTCCTCCCTCATCCGAACCATCTCCGGGGTTTCTTCTGAGCGACGACGGCTGGAGCCAACTCCGACGGAGCTCTGCGACGACTGAGCTGACTTCTGAGCTCTCACCGCTCTCGAGTCAATAACTCCATTGAACATGGAGTACCTGCAACATTAACAGGGGTTAGTTACCATCACAATACCATACACAAAACATTAATAAAAACATTGTCTCACCGTCCATGGCTTTTGCCACCTCCGCTGGAGTACACGGCCATTTGGTCCACAGGTTCTCTCCGCCAATCATAGTTCTCTCCATGGAGTCGAACCATGTGTTCACCATACTGCGCCTGCAAAAAACATGTCCGATTAGCTAGACGCAGAAAAATGAAATTACGTCAACTCTTAATAACATCTCACCAAATGGTCCGTGGCTGTCTGGCTACACAAGACATCTGGCTGTGCCGGATCGCTTCCTTTGTGACCAGAGGTATACACCTCTATGTCACTTGGCACGTTGCCAGATTTAGCTTCCTGTGCATTAGAAATGAGTTAGTCGCATTACAATGTATCTATAGCTAGAGAGTGACAGATCGGTCTTACCAAGCGTTTAGCGTGGCGAATATGTCCGTCGGCACCATATCTGTGCTTCGGATCCGTCCCGCGGCATTGTCTTTTCTGCTCGGAAGTCTTCTTAAATGCGGCTGAAGACCAAATCTTGCAGAATTCAAAATAGGCGTCCTCGCGGTTTGCCAACCACGGAATCCTCACCTGAACAGAGATGCTATTTGTATTATATGACAACAAATCTCAACAATCGAAGAGGTAAAAAGTTAGAATTGTTTACCGAAC
Source organism: Zizania palustris (assembly GCA_019279435.1). Classification (NCBI taxonomy): domain Eukaryota; kingdom Viridiplantae; phylum Streptophyta; class Magnoliopsida; order Poales; family Poaceae; genus Zizania; species Zizania palustris. The sequence goes on along the minus strand of JAAALK010000283.1, from coordinate 12,271,884 downwards.
GGTATTCTTCTTCAGTCAAATAGACTGACGATGAGCCCGTCGCCTTGCTCATTCGTTGCCCTAGCTTCTCCTTGTAGTAAGCATTGTTCGCTTGAATGCGGGCATACGAAATGGCGTCCTTCACCACCTTATGCGCATTGTTGTTGAAGACTACAAGCGCATGGTTATGGTGATTGCCGACTTCTGGCAAGCAAAAGCGTAACTGCAAAAATAATGATTAGTATAGTGTTGTAACTCGAAAATTCTAAAAGAAAATTGAAAAAACACTTGCATACCCAGAAGTCATGAGACACCGCCCCCTGAGCAGTTCCGTGTCGCCCGTCAGGAGCGAACCGGTACTGGTCCCATGTTTGGCATAGAACCCGCTCACCGGTCGGCATTGTCAGCATCCCTGGGTAGTGCAGACGGCACAGGTTACCCAATATCTGGTTAACCTGTCTGACCCTCGAAGTGCCGTCGAACCGAGAGTCAATCCAAGATCTAGAAATACATAATAAATAAAGTTAATTAGTTTAGTGAAAGAAATTTTTTGAAAACAAAAGCAAAACAACAGAAGAGTATTACACTTACCCGTCACCAACAGGCGTAATCTCGATCTTGGCTCCACCGGAAGAGACTACTGGTGGAGCGACCAAGTGACTCGTCCTGAAAGTTACCGAGGACCCGCCGGCAGCCTCAGCACCTTCCTCCTGACCCGCACCCTCCGGGAGATCCCCCTGCCCCGCACCGGCCTCTGGGTCATCCCCCTGCCCCACACCCTCTGGGTCATCCCTCTGTGCCGCACACTCTGGGACATCCCCCTCTTGCCCGCCACCCACCGGCCGATCATCCTCATGACCCGCACTCTCCAAGTGTTGTTCCTCCTACAAAACAGTATTGAAACAATTAGTAATAGTTTATAACTGGCATAAAAAACAATCTGAAAGTTACCTCCTCATCTAGTTGAAATGCAATAGGCCGACCAATTAATGTCGGATCTATGCATCTCAGGAGCTGCTCTTGACGACGTCTGTTTGAAGAAGAGGAACTACCCTGGAATAGGGTGTCCTCCTGACTCGTCGGTGTACTCGCCGGAGTACTCGCCGATGAACTCCCCAAGCGGAAGAGCTTCCTCGTGACACTCTTCATCTTTTTCGACATCCTGTTCAAAATAAGCACAAACAAGCATTTATTAGTAAAGAAGGTTTGTACATATGAAAAAACATGTAATATGAAGTATATTGCATATCCATGTATCAAAACAATTACTTGTCAATTATCATCAAAATCAGGATCAATTTGTCCTTTTCTCCCCAAAGCACGCCATGTGACTTTTTTCTTCTTATGTTGGTGTTTCCTTTTCTCGGGAACTGCCACATCATTAGAATCGCCGAGAAAAGAATCTGTCGACGATTCTGACTCTACATTAAACGAAGTCGGCAATTCATCATCTTGATAAACCTCATCGACCTCTTCAACCTCCAATTGATAAGCGTCATCACTAGGGGTGTGTAGACGTTCCCGAGGATTCACTTTGTAGACTACCCACCAAGCACTTAGTTTTTCACATGGGTAGGGCATATAATACACCTGCTCGACTTGATGAGCAAGGACAAAATTGTCGCAACTAGATAATCGTTCCGCGTGTTTGACTTCAACCATCCCAAATTGGTTTTCACGAGTACCATGTTTAGGGTCGAACCAATCACAATCGAAGAAGACTACTTTAATCTCTTTATTCCCGGCAAATTTGTACTCGATTATATTGTTGATGATTCCATAATACATAGTTTCGTGTCCTTGTCCATCAACGACCCTTGTAACAACACCAGTATTAGTTGTTGCCGCTAGAGGTCGATATGCTTCAAATATAGTTGAACGGAAGCGGAAACCATTAACATCGTAGCGACCGTAACTTTTGGCACTAATACTCCCGTAAGAGAGCTGTCGCAAGTCTATATGTACATTGTCAGCGAGCACGCACTGCAAATCATAAGAGATTATAAGATAATTAACCTAGTAGAGTAAAATAATACGTGTCAGAAAAGGTAAGGATTTACATGTTCTCTGAACCAAGTGAGAAAACTAGGCCCGCCATTTACTCCTTCTCGACGCAATTTATCTAATTGCTTCTCCGTTGGTTGACGACCAGATGGCAAGTATTTCGAATCAAACATACTGTCAATATTGTAACGAATAGGTAAACAAACGGGTATAAAATTTGGAGGTAAAATATAAAACTAAAACGAATCACTTACGCGAAATATTGTTCCATCTCTTCCATATTTGAGTACATGTAGAGCAAGGCATTTGTTCGTTCTTCCTGAGTTACATAATATGTCGTGGAAACACCAACAGTTATGCCCTTCCACCCAAATATTTGGAGATCACTACAAGGATGGTCTTCATCCATATGGTACCGTGTAGCAGGTGTGTTGACATTGTGATGCTCAGCGAAGTATACACTAGTGAAGTATGCTATCTCTTTCAATTTAAATTCTTCTGCGATGCAACCTTCAACTCTGGCCTTATTACCAACCATCGCTCTAAGCTTCTTTAGGGACCTTTCAATATGATACATCCACCTATATTGCACAGGGCCACCTACCTTAGCTTCATATGGCAGATGAACCAGTAAATGTTGCATTGGATTGAAGAACCCTGGAGGGAATATTTTTTCCAGTTTACATAAAAGTACCGGGATCTCTTTCTCTAGCATCTCCATCATATCTTTCTTAATTTCTTTCGCACAAAGTTGTCTATAAAAATGGCTCAGCTCAGCTAACGCCTTCCACACATCATCATTCAGGTACCCACGAAACATTACAGGAAGGAGTCTTTCCATTATTATGTGGTAATCGTGACTTTTCAATCCATTTAATTTCCCTGTCTTCAAGTTCACAGCTCTTCTAAATCCTGCGGCGTAACCATCTGGGAATTTCAAATTTTTCAACCACCTCATTACTTGTTTTTTTTCTTTAGGTTTTAAACAAAATGGGGCACGTGGCTTGCCACCACTATTCGTCAACTCAAGGGTTGGTCGATTACAAATCTCAGCTAAATCTCTTCTCGCCTTTACATTATCTTTTGTCCTGTCAGTAAAATCCATACATGTACTTATAATGCTTTCACCAACATTACGTTCCTGATGCATAACGTCAATGTTGTGCATCAGAATTAGTGATTTGACGTACGGCAGTTCCCATAAACCACATATGTGAGTCCAATTATGTTCGGTTCCGAATCCTACAAATCCATCCTCATTTTCATTAAGGACCAACTCATTCAGCATATCAGCGATTTCTGTACCATTTAAACGCCTTGGTGGTCCCTTTACAACAATGCTGTCCTTCTTGAAATTGTTCCTCTGTAACCTAAATGGGTGATTCATGGGCAAAAAGCATCTATGGCAATCAAAGTAACAAATCTTTCCCCCGAAGTTCAGACGGAAACAATCTGTGTCCTTTGCACATATCGGGCATGTCAACCTTCCATGACAACTCCAACCAGAAAAAATACCGTATGCCGGAAAATCGTGAACCGACCACAGATACGCAACTCGAAGATTGAATTTTTGTTTCTGGTCATAGTCATATGCTTCAACTCCTTTCCACAATTGTTTCAACTCTTCAATTAAGGGCTTCAACATCACGTTTAGTCGTGTTCCAGGATGATCTGGACCGGGTATAATGAGACACAGGAACATAAATTCATATTTCATACAAAATGAAGGTGGAAGGTTGTATGGAATAGCAAACACGGGCCAACAAGAGTACGACGATGCCGTTACATTGAAAGGGGTGAATCCATCAGTTGCCAACCCGATGCGAACATTCCTTGCATCACTAGCAAAGTCTGCATCAAAATCATCTAGAGCCTTCCATGCCGCACCATCAGATGGGTGCACCATTACTTCATTATTCTCACGTACACCTTCTTTATGCCATCGCATATGTCTAGCGGTTTTCTTTGATAGAAACAATCGTTTCACCCGAGGTGTAAGAGGCATGTAACGAAGTTGCTTATGAGCAACCTCTGTCGTCACCTTCTCTCCGTCTTCATTTACGACCTCTACGAATCTCGGTTTACCACATTTTAAGCATTTCACCTCATTACTATGTTCTTTCCAGAACAACATACAATTATCTCGGCACACATCAATCTTCTCATACTCCATACCGAGAGCAGAAAGCATTTTCTTTGACTGATACATGTCTTTCGGCACCTTATGGTTCTTAGGAAGGATATCGCTGATCAGATTCAAGAGCTCCTTATAACAATTGTTTGAAAATGCAAACTTTGACTTAATAGCCATAATACGAGTCACGAAAGCGAGAACGCTTACGGTGGTGTGCTCATGCAATGGCTCTTCTGAAGCTCGAAGGATGTCGAAAAACTTTTGAACCTCCGGTGTTGGAGGATCCTCGGGGTTTGATTCAAACTCCGGTCGTATAGCATCAACCATCTCATCCATCCTATCGTCAGCAACGCTATCATCTTCTTCTTCCACTACTAATACCGTTTTTTCAAGGCCTGTCTCGCCGTGAAAAGACCAAACTTCATAACCTGGCACGAAACCATATTTGCAAATATGCAACGACAACGTCCTCTTGTCTTGCCAACGAGAATTTCTGCACTTCATGCATGGGCACCTCGCGGGAGTGTTTGTTGTCAAAGCGAATGCACGATCAACAAATTTCTCAGCGTTGATTACCCACTCCCTCGTGTGAGCTCCACTTTTCATCCAACCACTATACATCCACCGTCGGTCGTCCTCAGCCATTCTATATGCAAAACATTCATTCAGTCAAGAGGCTCGCAACATACACACACCCTGGCCACCCCCCGCCTCCGCCTCCGGACAACGGAGGGGAAGTAGAGGCGGCCGGGCGGCCGGCGACGCAAGGGGAAGCAGAGCCCACCGGCGACGCAATTCACCATGGCGTCCAGCGGTGACCGCCTGGATGCCTAGTCGGCGCAGGCGATGCCGTGACAACAATGGTCTATAGGAAAAGATAGGTCCTAAACCCACCCAAGAGTGACCGACAAAACGTGGTATTTATGACGAGCCATGAGTCCGAACGAAATTTCAGCAGCATAACCCCGCTGTTCTCCAATTGCACGCCTGATAGTGGTGCAATGGAGAACAACAAGGTTATGTTACTGAAATCTCATTCGGACTCATGACTCATCATAAAACCACGCTCTGTCGCCCACTCTGAGGCTGTCCAAAAAGGGACAATTCCGGACCTACACATCTCACACGCATGACACGTGTGAGACATGTTGGTCCGAAACGGGTGACGCATAGGTTTCGTTACACTATCTACGTTGTTGTAAAATAAAAAATTGCTTACGAAAAGAAATATATATAATAAAGTATGTATATATATAATATACTAATCACCGTAATGAAATCATCAACAAACCACAAATTAACACAATGAATCAGTAGACAACATTTTGAAACCTTGCTGCCAAAATGAACTCTGAATACAAATGCATTCAGTACATACTTTGAAACAGCTACAATAGCAAGCCTCAATTCAGAATTCTATTTCAGAATACAACATTCAGTTCAAAAGCAAAAGTTCAATAATCTGTAGACAACACATTGATTTAGCATAAGTTTGAACTTGAATACACTAAAAGTCTGAATACTCTTGTAACAAGAATAATGATGATAAACACTCAAGACTGATTCAACTTCCATCTACACAAGTATTCAGCCGAACAACAAATATGATTCCAGAGGAACTGATTTCATTTAAACCTGGCAACTCATATTGCATACATCTAGACTACAACAAGATTTCATCAAACAATCAAATCTGATTGTAGAACATGATTTCTGATAAAACAGTGCTAAACCTGTTCTAATTTGAACCACTTCCATGAGCAACAATTCATAACATGAACAACAAAACTAATTGATATCAAACCAGATTCAGTATCACAACTGACTTCATAAAATTTGAGGGGAAATCTTACTTGAAAAATTCTTGTGACGTGCACCGGCGAGGGCGGCCCGCGGCGGTGGGCGGCTTCCGACGGCGGCGGGGGCGGGCGGTGGCGGGGGCCGGGCGGCGGCACGTGGGCGGTCCGGGATCACAGCGGCGGACCGGCGGACGTGGGCCGACGACGAAGGCGGGGGCCGGCGGTGGCGGGGGCGGCCGGGCGGTAGGGGCAGGCGGCGGCCTACGGCGGACGTGGGCCGACGACGAAGGCGGGGGCCGGCGGTGGCGGGGGCGGCCGGGCGGTAGGGGCGGGCGGCGGCCTACGGCGGCGGGCGGCGGTCTGCGGTGGCGGGCGGCGGCGCTTGGGCGGCGGGCGGGCGGGCGGGCGGCGGCGGCGGCAGCCGGCGGGCGGTGTGCGGCGTGCGGGCGGGCGGCGACGGGCGGGCGGTGTGCGGCGGGCGGGCGGGCGGCGGCGGGCGGGCAGGCGGGCGGCGGCGGTGGGCGGCCGGCGGCGGTGTGCGGCCGGCGGCGGCGGGCGGCCGGCGGCGGCGACGCAGGCTGGGCGCGGGAGGAGGCGGCGGCGGGGATTGCTACAGTGCGCGCGTACAGGGAGCTAGGGCTCCCTGTACGCGCGCGGTTGGGGAATAAATCCCCCTAACTTCCGTCGGCCAGCATTGAAGCCGACGGAAGTTAGCTAACTTCCGTCGGCTTCAATGCTGGCCGACGGAAGTTAGGGGGATCCGAGCGGCCGCGGAAAATTCCCCGCTAACTTCCGTCGGCCACTGTCAGAAGCCGACGGAAGTTAATTTAACTTCCGTCGGCTCGTGGAGGCCGACAGAAGTTAATTAACTTCCGTCGGCTTGCCCAAAAGCCGACGGAAGTTAATTAGGCCGACGGAAGTTTATCAGTTTCTTGTAGTGTATGTTGAATCAGTTCGGAGCTGTGGCGCATCACAACTACTTGTGCATGAAGATGCCCACACAATCAGGAGTTCTGACAATCTTCGGAGATCAAGCCATAGCTCGGAGGGCAGAATATGGTCATGGTCCTCCTCTTGATCCGAGGCAAGTAAACAGTGTCCAAGATAATGGAGAAATTTTTTCAGCCTCCTCCGAAGCTTCGAAGAAGTCATTTCCAAGACCAAGTCCCGAAGGAGAGATTGCAACGAAGGTCATTGTCAAAGATGGTAAAAAATACACTTTTCAATTCGGTAAAGATTTACCTCCCGAAGTTGCAACTTCCTTGGAAAAGGTCGTAGAAGAAAATTTGGATGTCTTCGCTTGGTCTGACGAAGATATCACCGGAGTTGATCGGGATATTATTGAGCACAGCTTGCTTGTAAACCCGAAGGCCCGGCCTGTTCGACAAGGGCTCCGGAAGATGTCCGCAGAGAGAGCTGCTCTAGCTAAGGACGAAGTTGAAAAACTGTTGAAGGCTGGGATTATCAGAGAAGTGGCCCATACAGAATGGTTAGCCAACCCAGTCTTCGTCAGGAAGAAGTCCTCCGGAAAGTGGCGCATGTGCATTGATTTCACATCTTTGAATAAAGCGTGCCCACGTGACCCCTACCCCATGCCCCGAATTGATCAACTAGTTGACTCCACTGCAGGTTCGGAGTTACTAAGCTTCCTCGACGCGTATTCCGGTTATCATCAAATATGGTTGAAGCGCGAAGATGAAATCAAGACGAGCTTTGTAACTCCTTCGGGAGTCTTCTGCTATGTAAGAATGCCCTTCGGCCTAAGAAATGCCGGGGCTACTTTTTCAAGATTAGTTGCTAAGGCTCTAGGTCATCAACTAGGTCGCAATGTGGAGGCCTATATGGATGATATTGTAATAAAGAGTGCTTTAAAGCACCAACATAGCCTAGACTTAGCAGAAACATTCAATAGCCTTCGGGCATGTGGAATCCGTCTTAACCCCGAAAAATGTATATTCGGAGCTAAGGCTGGAAAGTTGTTAGGGTACTTAGTTTCAAGCAGGGGAATTGAAGCTAGCCCTACTCAAATAACTGCGCTGCAGAAGATGGCTCCTCCGGAGAATGTAAAGCAAGTGCAAAAGCTGACCGGACGTCTAGCCGCACTTAGCAGGTTTTTATCAAGGTCTGCGGAGAGGAGCTTGCCAATCTTTAAAGCTTTGAAAGGGTCTAAAGATTTTGCATGGACACCGGAGTGTCAGAAAAGCTTCGAAGATATTAAAGATTATCTCAGCAATCTTGCTACACTTACGGTGCCTATTGCGGACGAAACCCTACTTTTGTATCTTGCAGCCACAGGCTCAGCTGTCAGCGCAGTCCTTGTCAGAGAAGCTGATATCAATGGGAAGTTGGTCCAAAATCCTGTCTATTTTGTATCCGAAGCATTGTCAGGAGCAAAGACAAGATACTCCGAACTTGAGAAGTTCGTTTATGCTCTGATAATGGCTTCGAGGAAGCTAAGACATTATTTTTTGGCTCACAATGTAATTGTACCAACTTCGTATCCTTTAGGAGATATGCTCCGAAGCAAAGATTCCACTGGAAGAATTGGAAAGTGGGCAGTAGAACTAGCACCCTTCGGCATATCTTTCCTGGCAAGGACAGCTATCAAATCTCAAGTCCTAGCAGACTTCGTAGCAGAGTGGACTCCACCTGCGAAGTTGACTCCGGAGAAATCAGATGACGGAGTTTGGATTATTTACTCCGATGGTGCTTTCCAAGCATCCGGAGCAGGCATTGGGGCAGTATTAATTTCACCATCAGGACAAAGAGCAATGTACTCCGCAAGACTCAACTTTAAGTCTACCAATAATATAGCGGAGTACGAAGGAATTTTATTGGGACTCCGGAAAGCACGTGCTCTAGGGGCTACAAGGATAATTATAAAAACAGATTCTCAAATAGTAGCAGGGCACGTAGACAAAAGTTTTCAAGTCCGACATCCACAGCTTGCAAAGTACTTGGAAGAAATTCGCAAGATCGAAGCACATTTCAAGGGTATTTCCATTCGGAGTATACCAAGAGCTGAAAACATGCAAGCGGACATTTTAGCGAAGGCTGCTGCCGGAGCTGTGGATGTGCCTGACGAAGCTTTCTATGAGGAGCTCAATATACCTTCGGTGCCACAAGTTTCTTCTGCAGAGATTCTCTGCATTCCTAGTGCAGATTGGAAAGATTCAATCATAGAACTCTTGCAAGGAGGAACAAATTTGCCCGAAGAGCCCCAATTGTCAAGACTAAAGATCAGAGCAAGAAACTATCAGTTAATCAACGGTATATTATACAAGGCCGGAGTATGTTCCCCTCTACTCCGATGTATATCTCAAGCCGAAGGCCAAGAAATTCTTCGAGAAATTCACGAAGGCCTTTGTGGAAGTCATTTAGCCCCTAGAGCTCTGGCAGGAAAAACACTTCGCCAGGGGCTTTATTGGTCCACAATAACAGCTGATGCGGAGAGCTTGGTCCGCACTTGTCAAGGATGCCAGTGGATGGGTCGACGGAGTCATCGCCCACCAACAGCTCTTCAAGTCATTGCTCCGGTATGGCCTATGGCCAGATGGGGTATGGATCTAATTGGTCCCTTTCCGTTAGCAAAGGGAAATTTAAAGTTCGCAGTGGTAGCCATTGAATATTTTTCTAAGTGGGTAGAAGCAGAGCCCTTAACAGCTATCACTTCGAATAATGTACAGAAATTCTTCTGGAAAAACATTATTTGCCGGTTCGGAGTGCCTAGATATCTCACAGTTGATAATGGAACACAGTTCGATGCAGAACCCTTCAGGAAGTTTTGCGAAGACCTAGGCATTCAACTATGTTTTGCTGCAGTGAGACATCCTCAGTCAAATGGAGCAGTTGAGCGAGCCAATGGAAATATCTTATCAGGGCTAAATCGAAGAATAGTAGGACTATCAAAGGGACTGTGGACCGAAGAGCTTCCGAAGATTCTGTGGTCCATTCGGACTACGCAAACAAGGTCCACAGGTTTTACTCCGTTCAGACTGCTATTCGGAGATGAAGCTATGACTCCAACGGAGCTCAAAGGGGGATCATTTCGCAGCACCGAACTAGACATCGAAGAAGAAAGACAAGCTTCGTTAGATTTGTCAGAAGAGACAAGGCTTCGAGCTGTAGCCAATTTATCAAAGTATCATCAGCAGACGAAGACTTGGTATGACCCGAAGGTTAAGCTCAGCGAGTTAAGGCCGGGTCATCTTGTTCTACGAAGCATTATAGCACCAGGGAAGTTAGGCAATAAATGGGAAGGTCCATATCTAATCGTCCGCTCGGGACGCCCTGGTTCATTCAAATTAGCTAATTTAGAAGGTGAAGAGTTAGCACATACTTGGCATGCGGAGCACCTAAAGCGATACTTCGCATAAGGGCTCCTTGTAATTCGCTTGTAATCACCTCTAAATTAATAAAGCATACACCCTGATGGTTGCCTTCCCCTTGACACTCCTAGTTTCCCGAGCGGACGCGCTGGGACAGAAGTCGATCGAGAGGGAAGTGTCATTAAGCTGGGTTGTATTTCCGGACTTCGTACCCATAAAGTCGAAGCCTCCGGTGTGGTGGCTGAAATCCATCCGGAGCCCAAGCTGATACCTTGTAGGCATCCGTAAAAGAGCCAATACCACATTCTACGGAGTCCAAGCTTCGGCTGGTAGACTTCCGTAAAAAGAGCCGAAGGTGGCCAAAATCTGCGGAGTCCAAGCTGCAGCTTGTCAGACTTCCGTAAAAAGAGCCGAAGGTGGCCAAATTCTGCGAAGTCCAAGCTCCGGCTGGTAGACTTCTGCAAAAAAAGAGCCCAAAGTGGCCAAATTCTGCGAAGTCCAAGCTCCGGCTGGTAGACTTCTGCAAAAATAGCCGAAGGTGGCTACAATTTCTACGAAGTCCAAGCTCCGGCTGGTAGACTTCTGCAAAAATAGCCGAAGGTGGCTACAATTTCTACGAAGTCCAAGCTCCGGCTGGTAGACTTCTGCAAAAATAGCCGAAGGTGGCTAAAGCAAAACAGCATTTAAGCCATGAGCTCCGAATGTCTATTCATATAAGTCCAAAGTGACAAATTTCTCAAGACACTAAAGTGTCCTCGAAGTTATCTTAATTGATTTCTTTCGTAAAAGCAAACAAAGGTACCAAGTTACCATTCTTCTGACTACAAATAGTCGAAGATATTTCATAAGATTTCAAAAGATCTTTAAAATGTCAGAGGGGCTCCGAACCCCCAAAAAATTGTACTCCGAAGTTTTTTCTTTGCGCATAACCATCTTTGAATACAGTTCGAAGTTGCTTATACCCAAAGAGGGGCTAGTAAGTATGGAGACAATTTTAAATCGGCATTCATTATTGAAGCAAATATGTTTACAGATTACATTATGAAAAATTGGTATCTATACCAAGAAGGAATCGGAGACCTCTTCGGTCCCGAGAGCTAGGGGTGGAACGACTAGTTCCAACATCGGAAGTTCTAAGAACTTTACGTTTAACTCTCTTCCTCCCCTTTGAAGCTCTAAAATCCTTTTGTTCTTGTTGAAGCTCTGCCCAAGTTCGAAGCCGCTCGGGGCTTCTTTCCCAGCTTCTAAGATCTTCAGATCTTTTATTTTGGGCTTCACCTTCGTCTTCGGACCAATTAGTGTCTTTAGAAGACGAGGTGTTTGCGTCAATCTCTTTATCTTCCTCTTTGATATAAGACAATATGTCTTTGATTACTTCAGGCGCAATAACGCCGGAGTCATCTCGAGGAATAAGAAATCGAGGACGCTTATAACTCTTTAGAAGTTCGAAGGTGTTCCACAGTGAGCGAAGTTCGCTGTTAAGCTCTAACACTTCGATATCTTCCATAAGAGGCAAAGCCTAAAAATTTGACAAACAAGACTTTCATTGATAAATGTTTACAAGCATGAGCTTTACATAATCAAAAAATCCTAAATAATCCTAAACCTGCGGGTTCGGAGGAGGCTGACTGCTCGAAGCTTGGCTCCGAACTTGCTTTTAGCGTTGGCCTTCATCAATCCAAGCCTTGATCGCAGATCGACCTTCGGCTCTCCACGAAGTCTGGAAGGCTCGCCAAGCAGTAGCCACGCCTTCGGAAGGGGTCATAAGTCTTGCGTCGTCGAAGATGATGGAGCCCTCTGCGCTCGGAGTAATTACTCGGCCCAAATCCTCATAGTAACGAAGTAATCCAAGGGCAGACACTTGTCCGGAGAGTTCTCCATAACGCATGCCTGCCGTCTTCATTTGCTTCGCTGCTCCTTGGATCCTCTTTAACCGGCGCAGCAGAGTCACATTGTCATCTGAAGGTAGTGATCCAGTAGTACCGAAGTACTCCAAGACACCTAACATCTGTTCGATGACCTCCGAAGCCACCTTCTCAGACTTAAGCCTTTCCTCAATAAGCACATCTTTGGCCGAAGTCGTTTCAGCTAAAACTCCGGAGATTCTAGCGTTCTCCGTAGTCAAAGCATTCTTTTGAGTTCGTAGTTGACCAGCCTCTTCTTGTAGCCTTACAAGTTCGGACCCCTTCGCAGCATCCTCTGTCCGCAGTCTTTCAATCTCCGCTCGAAGCACAATTCTTTCTGCTTCGAGCTCTTTCTTCGCAGCCTCCAAGCTTTGCCTAGCCCTTCGCTCTGCTAGTATTACATTGTCCATTTGAGCTACTCGACCTTCGGAGAAGTTAAAATTCCTTTGAAGAGTTTCATTCTCCTCCCGAAGTTGAGCAATTTCGTTTTCGCTCGATAAAGCTGCAGCGCGGGCTAAGACTACTTGCTAAGAAAAAAGAAAAAATGAAATAAGAAATTATTCATATGTAATTTGCTATTTGGTTCGAAGATGCTTTATACCTGATAAGCTGCTCTTTCCACAGCAAGGTTAAGCTCCGAACCCTTCACTCTGCTTAAGCGGGCTACCAGTTCTGTTTCCCCGACTTGGCGACTGGCTTCACCCAAAGGTTTAACCAAAGTCCCAAGTCCGGTTTTCTCCTCCAAAAAAGGAGTTATGAGAGGAAGCAGTTTTGAAGCTTTCTGGTCAGCCCTGCTTAGCGAAGGTCCAGAGAGCTCTTCCGAGGCCCTTGGAACTTCTGAAGATGGCCCTCCCTCAGTTGATTCACTTTCATCCGTTGAGTCAGATGAAGTCGATCCTTGAGTTGGAGGTTCTATGTGTCTTTTTCCTCTTCCAGGCCCCGGTAGAGTGACCTCTGGTCGTGGCTCCGAAGTTGTCGAAGGTCTTTGAATTGTATCTTCGTGAGATGCTTCGACAACAGGAGGCTCTGCAAAAACAGAAATATTATACATTGTATAATTTTGCAAAAAATTGATAAAAATTATGCAAAATTTACCTTCGACATTCTCTGGAATATCGAGTACCGGACTGATCGGAGGATCAAAAGTGTAGTCCTCATCCGAATCAGCCGTTAAATCTTGGACTGCAGGAGCATCGTCCTAGGGAGTCCTCGTTACTTCTTCAGGAATCGAAGCCATAGTGACTTCGATCCCACCTTCGTTCACAGGAACTCCGGCCTGAGTTGTATCTTCTTGAACTACCAAAGTCATTGGTTGATCAGCATTATCTCCAGACTCCGGTACGTTCGCAGGCACTTCGGCCTCATCTACACCCATAGGGGCTTCGAGTTGTCCTTCCTGGGTATCCGGAGCTCTTACTTCTTCGATGTTAACTTGGGGCTCCGGAATACCTGCAGTATCTTCAATATGAATACTTCGTTGAGTTGCATCTTCATCAATTAATTTTACTAATAAAGTACCTTCATCCTCTTTAGAACCAGAAAGTGAGGTTCTTGAGCTTGAAGGAGCAGGATCCAAAGGTGCGAGATTCTTTGGCTTCCGAGCCACTTTCTTCACTGGAGTCTTTGTTGAACCTGAACCTCCGGCTTCAGCTACTCTTTTCTTGGGGCCTTTCTCTTGAGGCACCCAATCCATCAGAGGGGGTGGAGTTAATTCCAGCATTCCCCATACTCTGTTAAATCGCTCCCAACTTCCGACTAATTTGATTCGCCATTCTTTTTCCGACGGAGTTGGAGCACCCAGAATCTTCTCCGAAGCCCTTACAATTTGCTCTGAAGTAATAGGGGCTGAAGAAGCTAAAAAATAATTCGAGTTAATCTTTCTTCGAAGTAAATATGTACTATGCATGTTGGTTTCGAAGTTACCTGCAGGGCTCGAAGTATAGTTAATCTTGCGAAGACCGCCTTCCGAGTCATCTTCGAAGACGATAGGCCAGTTGGCCATCAACGGAGGAATTTGAAGACCGATGAATTCTTCGGCCAAGTCTCGCATACTGAGCCTTCGGCTAATTTTTTCAAGCAGGTTCAGGCGGGCTTCGAGCTGACCTTCGTCAGGTTGCACTAGGGCTTCTTTTCGGAATCTGATTTCTTTGAGGGGTCCAGCCAGAGGACTGTTAGCTCCGACTTCAGCATAAAACCACCTCAGTACCCAATCAGTGTACCATCTAGCATTGATGGCTTTAGCAGGGAATCGCAGAGCGTATTCATCTCGAAGCCTAAAATTGATGCTTCCAAAGGCAACCACTACTTTTTCACCTCCGGAGCCTACGGAGGTCTTCGGCTGACAAGTTGCTCTATGCAGCGCTGCGAAGATTTCAGCCCTCCCTTCACAACCTTCAGCCCTCAGTGCCCACTCGAAGATAGCTAATCTAGCTACAGCATTCGGAGATAGCTGGGGGAGGGTTACATGAAACATCTCAAGAACTTCGGCCAAGAAATCTACAGCAGGGAGGCCCAAGCCTGCTTCGAAAAAAGCTTCGAACACTACGACTTCTCCGGGTCTTGGTGATGGGATGGCTTCTTTGCCTGGTCTCCGAACCATAACCCCATTGCTAATCTTACCCCCTGCTGTGATTGCCAAGGACTCTCTTTTGCAGGTCGAAGGTCCCAATTCAAAGGACTGATCCAAATATTTGGTCGATGGAGGGCACAGACCTTGGTCATCGGGGATTTGGGGATTTCTCCCCCCTGCCGCCATGGACATTGCCGCCTGCATCGAGGGTACCGCCGCCAATGTTGCCGCCGCTGCTGCTGCGGCTGCCTGCTGTCGAGCCAAGGCTGAAGGAGGCGCAGATCCCTTGGTCTTCACCATCACGATTGCCGGACCGATCTGAGAGAATGAAGGCTAGGGCTCAAGAACTCGAAGGCTAGGGTTCAAGAACTCAAAGGGCTCAAAAGGCTTTTGACTGAGAGGAAGCGGTGAAAAGGTAATCGAGTAAGTTCTGGAGTTCTCTATTTATAGCCTAATCTTTCCGTTTGTTACCGTTTGGGCTCTGCCCTTTCGCATTCCCGCCTGTTATTTTCCTCCGAAAATAACGCCTCAAATAGCTTCCGTTAGAAACAGAAACTAACGGCTATTTTTTCTAAGTCTAAAAAGATTTCCGAACTTCCTGAGTCAGTTCTAAGATAGTTCGAAAAGTAATTACCTTATGACTGATTCGAAGTTCATATCTTCATGCATTTCGGAGATAAAACGAAAATCAATAACCCCTATGATTGGTTATCTTTTCTTTCCGTATACTGCTCTCCTAACGTTACAGGTCGAACGGAGAAGCGTATTCGAGGGGCTACTGTTGGGGGAAAATATCTCATCTTCGGGGTTATTGCCAAAGCAGCATGAAGACAACCAGCTAGTTCGAAGATTGTCCGAAGACCTTCTTCGAAGATGCTCGGAACATGGTTCGAAGCCCGAAGACAGACACTGGTTCGAAGTATGTCTTCGAACCAAAGCCTTTCAGGATCTTTTCTGCCAGCTAAGATGGAAGACTTATCTTCTATCCTATTAGATTAGTCTTTTACCATTTTAGCCCTATTAAGGAAACCGAATAGTTTCCTTAATGTCGGTTGTAATAGAGGGGTAAATAGGTCTTTTCCTTAATGTTTGGGCCTATAAATACTCCCCATTTCACCCTGTAATAGGGACCGATTACAAGTGATTCAATACACACTTTCGAACTATTCTAAGCTATTATCCTTTCGGAGGCTTAGAACAGTTTGCTTCGCAAACACTTCGTTTGTTAGTCTCTTTTCTACAGAAACCTGTTAGCGTAATCTTTTACGCCAACACTCGTAGATGAGATCCTCGATGGGACGTCATTCTTCCGCCATAGATGAACTATTCATAGTTAAGAGGCTAATGTATCAGAATATTGGTTATGCAAAAAAGGTCTGCTGTCATATTTTCATGTACCAAACAATGCACAAAGTGGTTGAGGCCTCAACATATTTTGTGTTGTTTTTCAAATATTTTCACGGCTGCCATGGAACCATGGCACATCCATTCCCTGGCAGCAGCACAAGAAAGAAGAAGTTGTTGAAGGGAATGGATGTGTCACATGGCTTGATGACATACATGAGATAACTCTATAACAATTTGCATCATAGGCCTCTAAAAATAGCAATATAATCTAAACAGGACTATTGAAGATCTAATCCCTAGCAGTGTTCTAAAGGCGCCAGGCGCTAGTCGAGCGATGGCCTGGTACCTAGCACTTAGAGGCGTCTAGGCGGCGCCTAGGGCAGAGCCCATTTTCCTTTATTTTTCAGTTCCCTAGGGGTTTCTTGGAATAAGGCAGGAAAATATAGTGCTACTATACTAATCCTCAAGTTAGGAGATTGTGTTATTCTCTCTCTAGTGTTGTTGAGGTCTCAACATATTTTGTGTTGTTTTTTAAATATGTTCATGGATGTTATGGAACCCGTGGGCACATCCATTCCCTGCCAGCATCACAAGAAAGAAGAAGCTGTTGCAAGGAATGGATGTGTCTCACGTCTTTAATGACATACATGAGATAACTCAATAACAATTTGCATCATAGGTCTCTAAAAGTATTTGTAGAATTTAATGTATGAAAACTCTTCTTGGCTACATAACTCCTCTCTCCCAAGTCCCAACTCCCTCTTTGTTTCCCCAACCTACATGCCCCTTGTATGCCCGCATAAAGGGCCAAAGTCCCTGTGCCATTTAATAATCTCCATCTAATAAACTATTTCAATTGCTTTAGAAATTGATTGTTTGAGCTTATTTAAAATTACAAAATCATGTAATATCTAAGGAATGTCTTTCTATGATATCCGTGCAGAACACAAGTCTATCAAAGAAGATGGTATGCTTTAATATGTTTTTGGATGAAATCACATTGCAAACATTACAATCCAAAGGCCAAAAAATGGATGATATGGTCTTCATTGGTATATGGAAGATCATATTGATTGAGAATATGCCTTATAAGCACATCGTCTCTTCCAATCATCATGGTATAAATAAATGATTCTTACTTATGTATGGTGATTGTATTTTTTTATATGCAATACATTACATATAAAGCACATGGACCTAATGCTACATACCTAAAGCACTAGAACTCACGGTCTCCGAGCGGAGGGTGGCGGCGCAGATTCTAGGACGATGGGAATGGCCGGCGGAGGGCGGTGGCACAGTCTCCATTTGAGTTCTTGAGCCCTAACCTCCATTTCCTCAGAGCAATCCAGCGATCGTGATGGTGAAGACCAAGGGATCTGCGCCTCCTTCGGCCTTGGCTCGACAACAGGCGGCCGCAGCGGCAGCGGCGGCAGCGTTGGCGGCGGCACCTCCGATGCAGGCGGCAACATCCATGGCGGCAGGGGGGAGAAATCCCCAAATCGCCGATGACCAAGGTCTGTGCCCGCCATCGACCAAGTATTTAGATCAGTCTTTCGAGTTGGGGCCTTCTACCTGCAAGAGAGAATCTTTAGCAATCACAGCAGGGGGAAAATTAGTAATGGAGTCATGATCCGGAAGCCGGGCAAAGAATCGATTCCATCACCAAGACCCGGAGAGGTAGTAGTATTCGAAGCCTTCTTCGAAGCTGGCTTGGGTCTCCCTGCAGTGGACTTCCTGGCGGAGGTACTTGATCTGTTCCACGTAACCCTCCCCCAGCAATCTCCGAATGCTGTAGCTAGATTAGCTATCTTTGAATGGGCGCTGAGAGCCGAAGGTTGTGAGGGGAGGGCAGAAATCTTCGCTGCACTTCATAGAGCAACTTGCCAGCCGAAGACCTTCGTAGGCTCCGGAGGTGAAAAAGTGGTTGTATCCTTCGGCTCTATCAACTTTAGGCTTCGAGACGAATATGCCCTTCAGTTTCCTGCCAAGGCCATCAATGCTAGATGGTACACTGATTGGGTCCTGAGGTGGTTCTATGCCGAAGTTGGAGCGAGCAGTCATCTGGCTGGACCCCTCAAAGAAATTCAATTACGAAAGGAAGCCTTAGTTCAGCCTGACGAAGGCCAGCTCGAAGCTCGCCTTAACCTGCTTCAGAAGATTAGCCGAAGGTTAAGCATGCGGGACTTAGCCGAAGAATTCCTCGGACTGCAAATTCCTCCGCTAATGGCCAACTGGCCTATCATCTTCGAGGATGACTTGGAAGGCGGTCTTCGCAAGATCAATTTTACTTCGAGCCCTGCAGGTAACTTCGAAACCAACATGCATTGTACATATTTACTTCGAAGAAAGACTAATCTTGAATTATTTTTAGCTTCTTCAGCCCCTATTACTTCAGAGCAAATTGTAAGGGCTTCGGAGAAGATTCTGGGTGCCCCAACTCCGACGGAAAAAGAATGGCGAATTAAATTGGTCGGGAGTTGGGAACGGTTTAACAGAGTATGGGGAATGTTGGAGTTAACTCCGCCCCCTCTGATGGACTAGGTGCCTCTGGAGAAAGGACCCAAGAAAAGAATGGCTGAAGCCGGAGCTTCTAGCTCCGCAAGGACTCCAATGAAGAAGGTGGCTCGGAAGCCAAAAAATCTCGCACCTTCGAATCCTGCGCCTTCGAGCTCAAGAACCTCAATCTCTGGTTCTAAAGAAGATGAAGGTATATTATTAGTGAGATTGATTGATGAAGATGCAGCTCAACGAAATATTCACATTGAAGATACTGCAGGTATACCGGAGCCCCAAGCTAACATTGAAGAAGTAAGAGCTCCGGATACTCAAGAGGAGCAAATCGAAGCCCCTATGGGTGAAGATGAAGTCGAAGTTCCTGCAACTTCAGTTGTGGAGGAAAGGACTGCTCACGGAGATGCTCCGATAATGGAAAATTTAACTGTGGATTCAGATGATGACTTCACCTTCGATCCTCCGAGCAGTCCAGTGCTCGATCTCCCGGAGAATGTCGAAGGTAAATTTCGCATAATTCTTTATCGTTTTCTGCAAAATTTTACAATGTATAATATTTTTGTTTTCGCAGAGCCTCGTTTGGAAGAAGTACATCACGAAGACACAACTCAAAGGCCTTCGACGACTTCGGAACCGCACCCGGAGGTCACTCAACAAGGGCCTGGAAGGGGTAAAAGACACATAGAGCCTCTCCCTACTCAAGGATCAACTTCGTCTGAGTCAGATGAAAGTGAATCAACTGAGGGGGGGGCCATCTACTGAAGTTCCAAGGGCCTCAGAAGAACTCTCCGGACCTTCGCTAAGCAGAGCTGATCAGAAGGCTTCAGTAATGCTTCCTCTCTTAACTCCTTTTTTGGAGGAGAGAACCGGACTTCGGACTTTGGTTAAACCTTTGGGTCAAGCCAGTCGCAAGGTCGGGGAAACAGAACTGGTAGCCCTCTTAAGCAGGGCGAAAAGTTCGGAGCTTAACATTGCTATAGAAAGAGCAGCCTACCAGGTACAAAGCATCTTCGAACCAAATAACAAATTACATATGAATAATTTCTTATTTCTGTTTTTCTTTTTTCTTAGCAAGCAGTCTTGGCCCGCGCTGCAGCTTTATCGGGCGAAAATGAAATTGCTCAACTTCGGGAAGAAAACGAAGCTCTTCAAAGAAATTTTAACTTCTCCGAAGGTCGAGTAGCTCAGATGGATAATATAATATTGGCAGAGCGAAGAAAGAGCTCGAAGCAGAAAGAATTGTGCTTCGAGCAGAGGTTGAAAAACTGAGAAAGGAGGATGCTGCTAAGGGGTCCGAACTTGTGAGGCTCCAAGAAGAGGCTGGCCAACTCCTGACTCAAAAGAATACTTTGACTACAGAGAATGCTAGAATTTCCGGAGTTCTAGCAGAAACGACTTCGGCCAAGGATGCACTTATTGAGGAAAAGCTTAAGTCTGAGAAGGTGGCTTCGGAGGTCATCGAGCAGATGCTAGGTGTTTTGGAGTACTTCGGTACTACCGGATCACTACCTTCGGATGACAATGTGACTCTGCTGCGCTGGTTAAAGAGGATCCAAGGAGCAGCGAAGCAAATGAAGACGGCAGGCATGCGTTATGGAGAACTCTCCGGACAAGTGTCTGCCCTTGGATTACTTCGTTACTATGAGGATTTGGGCCGAATAATTACTCCGAGCGCAGAGGGCTCCATCACCTTCGACGACGAGAGACTTTTGAATCCTTCCGAAGGCGTGACTGCCGCCTGGCGAGCCTTTCAAACTTCATGGAGAGCCGAAGGTCGTTCTGCGATCAAGGCTTGGATTGATGAAGGCCAACGCCAGAAGCAAGTTCGGAGCCAAGCTTCGAGCAGTCAGCCTCCTCCGAACCAGCAGGTTTAGGAATTACTTAGGATTTTTTGATTATGTAAAACTCATGCTTGTAAACATTTATCAATGAAAGTCTTGTTTGTCATATTTTTAGGCTTTGCCTCTTATGGAAGATATCGAAGTGTTAGAGCTTAACAGCGAACTTCGCTCATTGTGGAACACCTTCGAACTTCTAAAGAGTTATAAGCGTCCTCGATTTCTTATTCCTCGAGATGACTCCGGCGTAATTGCGCCTGAAGTAATCAAAGACGTATTGTCTTATATTAAAGAGGAAGATAAAGAGGTTGACGCAAACACCTCGTCTTCTGAAGATGCTAATTGGTCTGAAGACGAAGGTGAAGCCCAAAATAAAAGATCTGAAGATCTTAGAAGCTGGGAAAGAAACCCCGAGCAGCTTCGAACTTGGGCCGAGCTTCAACAAGAGCAGAAGGATTTTAGAGCTTCGAGGGGGAGGAAGAGAGTTAAACGTAAAGTTCTTAGAACTTCCGATGTTCGAACTAGTCGTTCCACCCCTAGCTCTCGGGACCGAAGAGGTCTCCGATTCCTTCTTGGTATAGATACCAATTTTTCATAGTGTAATCTGTAAACGCATTTATTTCAATAATGAATGCCGATTTAAAATTGTCTCCATATTTACTAGCCCCTCTTTGGGTATAAGCAACTTCAAAATGTATTCAAAGATGGTTATGCGCAAAGAAAAAACTTCGGAGTACAATTTTTTGGGGGTTCGGAGCCCCTCTGTCATTTAAAGATCTTTTGAAATTTTATGAAATGTCTTTGACTTTTTGCAGTCAGAAGAATGGTAACTTAGTACCTTTGTTTTACGAAAGAAATTAATTGAGATAACTTTCAGGACACTTTAGTGTCTTAAAAAATTTGTCACTTTGGACTTATGTTAACAGACATTCGAAGCTCATGGCTCAAATGCTGTTTTGCTTTAGCCACCTTCGGCTTGTCTTTGCGATCTCTGACGAACCAATGGTTCGGAGTTTGCAATGGTCTCTTTGGACTCTTTTTACGGATGTCTACCAACCAATGGCTTGGACTCCGTATAATTTAGCCACCTTCGGCTGTTTTTGCAGAAGTCTACCAGCCAATGGCTTGGACTTCGCAGAATTTGGCCACCTTCGGCTCTTTTTTACGGAAGTCTGCAAGCTGCAGCTTGGACTCCGTAGATTTTGGCCACCTTCGGCTCTTTTTATGGAAGTCTACCAGCCAATGGCTTGGACTCCGTAGAATGTGGTTTTGGGCTCTTTTACGGATGCCTACAAGACGTTGGCCTGGGCTCCGGATTATGTCAGCCACCACGTCGGAGGCTTCGAACTTTATGGGTTCGAAGTCCGAAAATACAACCCAGCTTAATGACACTTCCCTCTCGGTCGACCCCGCGGTTCCAGTGCGTCCACTCGGAAGCTGGAAGTCTATGAGGGGAAGGCAACTATCATGGTCATATGCTTTATTAATTTAGAGGTGATTACAAGCGAATTACAAGGAGCCCTTATGCGAAGTATCGCTTTAGGTGCTCCGCATGCCAAGTATGTGCTAACTCTTCACCTTCTAAATTAGCTAATTTAAATGAACCAGGGCGCCCTGAGCGGACAATTAGATATGGACCTTCCCATTTATTGCCTAACTTCCCTGGTGCTATAATGCTTCGTAGAACAAGATGACCCGGCCTTAACTCGCTGAGCTTAACCTTCGGGTCATACCAAGTCTTCGTCTGCTGATGATACTTTGATAGATTAGCTACAGCCCGAAGTCTTGTTTCTTCTGACAAATCTAACGAATCTTGTCTTTCTTCTTCAATGTCCGGTTTGGTGCTGTGAAATGATCCCCCTTTGAGCTCCGTTGGGGTCATAGCTTCATCTCCGAATAGTAGTCTGAACGGAGTAAAACCTGTGGACCTTGTTTGCGTAGTCCGAATGGACCACAGAATCTTTGGAAGCTCTTCGGTCCACAGTCCCTTTGATAATCCTACTATTCTTCGATTTAACCCTGATAAAATATTTCAATTGGCTCGCTCTACGGCTCCATTCGACTGAGGATGTCTCACTGCAGCAAAACATAGTTGAATGCCTAGGTCTTCGCAAAACTTCTTGAAGGGTTCTGCGTCGAACTGTGTTCCATTATCAACTGTGAGATATCTAGGCACTCCGAACCGGCAAATAATGTTCTTCCAGAAGAATTTCTGTACATTGTTCGAAGTGATAGCTGTTAAGGGCTCTGCTTCTACCCACTTAGAAAAATATTCAATAGCTACCACTGCGAACTTCAGATTTCCCTTTGCTAACGGAAAGGGGCCAATTAGATCCATACCCCATCTGGCCATGGGCCATACTAGAGCAATGACTTGAAGAGCTGTTGGTGGGTGATGACTCCGTCGACCCATCCACTGGCATCCTTGACAAGTGCGGACCAAGCTCTCCGCATCAGCTGTTATTGTGGGCCAATAAAGCCCCTGGCGAAGTGTTTTTCCTGCCAGAGCTCTAGGGGCTAAATGACTTCCACAAAGGCCTTCGTGAATTTCTCGAAGAATTTCTTGGCCTTCGGCTTGAGATATACATCGGAGTAGCGGGGAACATACTCCGGCCTTGTATAATATACCGTTGATTAACTGATAGTTTCTTGCTCTGAGCTTTAATCTTGACAACTGGGGCTCTTCGGGCAAACTTGTTCCTCCTTGCAAGAGTTCTATAATCGAATCTTTCCAATCTGCATTAGGAATGCAAAGAATCTCTGCAGAGGCAATTTGTGGCACCGAAGGTATATTGAGCTCCTCATAGAAAGCTTCTTCAGGCACATCCACAGCTCCGGCTGCAGCCTTCGCTAAAATGTCTGCTTGCACGTTTTCAGCTCTTGGTATACTCCGAATGGAAATACCCTTGAAGTGTGCTTCGGTCTTGCGAATTTCTTCTAAGTACTTGGCAAGCTGTGGATGCCGAACTTGAAAACTTTTGTCTACGTGCCCTGCTACTATCTGAGAATCTGTCTTTATAATTATTCTTATAGCCCCTAGAGCACGTGCTTTCCGGAGTCCCAATAAAATCCCTTCGTACTCCGCTATATTATTGGTAGACTTAAAGTTGAGTCTTGTGGAGTACATTGCTCTTTGCCCTGATGGTGAAATCAACACTGCCCCAATGCCTGCTCCGGATGCTTGGAAAGCCCCATCAGAGTAAACAGTCCAAACTCCGTCATTTGATTTCTCCGGAGTCAAATTCGCAGGTGGAGTCCACTCTGCTACGAAGTCTGCTAGGACTTGGGATTTGATAGCTGTCCTTGCCAAGAAAGATATGCCGAAGGGTGCTAGCTCGACTGCCCACTTTCCAATCCTTCCAGTGGAATCTTTGCTTCGGAGCATATCTCCTAAGGGATACGAAGTTGGTACAATTACATTGTGAGCCAAAAAATAATGCCTTAGCTTCCTCGAAGCCATTATCAGAGCATAAACGAACTTCTCAAGTTCGGAGTATCTTGTCTTCGCTCCTGACAATGCTTCGGATACAAAATAGACAGGATTTTGGACCAACTTCCCATTGAAATCCACTTCTCTGACAAGGACTGCGCTGACAGCTGAACCTGTAGCTGCAAGATACAGGAGTAGGGTTTCGTCCGCAGTAGGCACCGTGAGTGTAGCAAGATTACTGAGATAATCTTTAATATCTTCGAAGCTTTTCTGACACTCCGGTGTCCATGCAAAATCTTCGGACCCTTTCAAAGCTTTGAATATTGGCAAGCTCCTCTCCGCAGACCTTGATAAAAACCTGCTAAGTGCGGCCAGACGTCCAGTCAGCTTTTGCACTTGCTTTAAATTCTCCGGAGGGGCCATCTTCTGCAGCGCAGTTATTTGAGTAGGGCTAGCTTCAATTCCCCTGCTTGAAACTAAATACCCTAACAACTTTCCAGCCTTAGCTCCGAATATACATTTTTCGGGGTTAAGACGGATCCCACATGCCCGAAGGCTATTGAATGTTTCTGCTAAGTCTAGGCTATGTTGGTGCTTTAAAGCACTCTTTATTACAATATCATCCATATAGGCCTCCACATTGCGACCTAATTGATGACCTAGAGCCTTAGCAACTAATCTTGAAAAAGTAGCCCCGGCATTTCTTAGGCCGAAGGGCATTCTTACATAACAGAAGACTCCCGAAGGAGTTACAAAGCTTGTCTTGATTTCATCTTCGCGCTTCAACCATATTTGATGATAACCAGAATACGCGTCAAGGAAGCTTAATAACTCCGAACCTGCAGTGGAGTCAACCAGTTGATCAATTCGGGGCATGGGGTAGGGGTCACGTGGGCACGCTTTATTCAGAGATGTGAAATCAATGCACATGCACCACTTCCCGGAAGACTTCTTCCTGACGAAGACTGGGTTGGCTAACCATTCTGTGTGAGCCACTTCTCTGATAATCCCAGCCTTCAACAGTTTTTCAACTTCGTACTTAGCTAGAGCAGCTCTCTCTGCGGACATCTTCGGGAGTCCTTGTCGAACAGGCCGGGCCTTCGGGTTTACATGTAAACTGTGCTCAATGATATCCCGATCAACTCCGGTGATATCTTCGTCAGACCAAGCGAAGACATCCAAATTTTCTTCCACGACCTTTTCCAAGGAGGTTGCAACTTCAGGAGGTAAATCTTTACCAAATTGAAAAGTGTATTCTTTACCATCTTTAACAATGACCTTCGTTGCAATCTCTCCTTCGGGACTTGGTCTCGGGAAAGACTTCTTCGAAGCTTCGGAGGAGGCTGAAAAAATTTCTTCATTATCTTGCACACTGTTTACTTGCCTCGGATCAAGAGGGGGACCATGACCATATTCCGCCCTCCGAGCAATGGCTTGATCTCCGAAGATTGTTAGGACTCCTGCTTGTGTGGGCATCTTCATGCACAAGTAGTTGTGATGCGCCACTGCTCCGAACTGATTCAACATGCCCCGTCCGAAGATGACATTATAAGCATACGGGGCATCTACCACATCAAAGATAACTTCTTCAGTTCGGGCTAATAAACCTTCTCCGAAGGTTACTTCCAAGCCTATCTGGCCGAGTGCATCAAGCGGAGGTCCTGCGAAGCCTTGCAGAGGACGAGCCGCTGGGAGGAGATGCTTCCTGGAAATGCATAACTGATCGAAGGCTTGCACAAAAATGATATCTGCCGAACTACCTCCGTCAATTAGCACCCTTCGGACTTCAGTCCCTGCAATATCAGCAGTGATAACCAATGGATCTGCATGCGGGAACTTAATACCAGCTGCATCCTCCGCAGAGAAAGATATCGGAACATGAGACCACTCCGGCATTGTAGCTGCAGATGACGAAGTCCCAATGTGACCTACTTCCCGAACGTACTCTCTTCGCTGTCTCTTGGACATGCTTCCGAGGGTACCTCCTCCGGAGATAGGGAGAACTACTCTTTTTCCTCTATCTTGCCCTTTCTCTTGCTTCGGAGGTGGCATAACATTGGCCACCGGAGGGTGCCTTGCAGCATCAAAATTTTCTATCCGCGCCACAGCCTGGACCGGGTCTGGGCGCGTTGCTGCTGGACTTCGGTCGGTACTGCCTCGACCCGAAGTTCTCTCCAAGTACTCTCCCCTTAGGGTAAGGATAGCCTTGCAAGTGTCAGTTGCATGGCTTCGATTTTCTCCATGAATACAGCAAAAAAGGGTCTGGCCTTTGCCAGCCGTTTTCCCTGGCGGCCTCCAGCCGCTGGCCTTGTTCCCCGTAGACTGTGGAGCTCTTGGTGCAAACTTCGGTGGGGGTGCAATATTCAAGACTTCAGAGCGAGGGTGCTTTTGCCCTCTTCTCCGATCATGTTGCACTTCGAAGACTGGTTCCTGCGGCTGTGCCGAAGTCTTCACTTCTGCTTTGACTTCTTGCAATACAGTCGAAGTAGCAGCAGTCCTCCGAAGCCAACCCTCTTCTGACCTCGCATACTCCTCGAAGTATGACATCAACTGCGAAACTGAGGAGATGCTCTTCCGATGCAGTTTATCCAGAAGGCCTTGATGACTGACGTCTTCCTGAGCCGCATCAACCACTGAGGATGTGGACAGCCCCCGTATTTGCGACTTCGTATTAGCGAAGCGCTTGAAGTACTGCCTCAATGTTTCTCCGGGGAGCTGTTTCACCTGGAAAAGGCTTCTTGTTGACATAGGAGGCACGAAGGTGCCCTGAAAGTTACTTATAAATTTCCTCTTCAACTGTGACCACGAATTGATTGATCCTGGCTTTAAAGACCAGAACCATCTCAACGCCACACCTTGAAGAGCTAACGGGAAGCACTTCGCCATAGTGTCTCTGACTCCGCCGCTAGCTTCAATCGCTAGGGCATAAGAACGCGCGAACTCTCCGGGATCTTCATCTCCAGCATACTTGCAGAGCTTCGAAGTTTTAAACTTTGGATCAAAGCGAACCTTCTGCAGCTCAGGATGCAACGGAGATTCATTGTCGTAAGAGGCGTTCTCCGGGGCTTTGGGATAATCAAGATCGTCGTCTTCGGGCACTTCTGGGATAGTTGGGATGGCTTGGGAACGAAGCCTGTCCGCAGCTTCTTGTCGCCATCTCGCTACCTCAGCTTGAAGGTTGGCCATTTGAGTGGCCATGTCTCCAAGGCTATCTTCATCTCCTCCGGAAGGACCTTCCGGGTCTTGAGAACTGATAGGATCAGTTCGAATCGGAATGGAGGGTGGAGAAGTGACTCCGGGCTGTCGGAGTATGGAAGGGATTGGCGGAGAGGCTTCGTATCCTCGAGGAATAGAAGCCCCTTCCGGAGTTTGTGGGGGGAAGGCCGAAGACCCTCCGACTTCAACTGTGTCGAAGGGTATCTCTCTGGAGATCCGAGTGGACCTCCGAGTGGGATTGCGAGGTGCGCTCCGCTTAGGAGGCATGATGTAAGAAGTTGGTAGAGAACGAAGTTTTTCGGACTACGTTCCCCACGGACGGCGCCAACTGTTGGCGTAAAAGATTACGCTAACAGGTTTCTGTAGAAAAGAAACTAACAAACGAAGTGTTTGTGAAGCAAACTGTTCTAAGCCTCCGAAAGGATAATAGCTTAGAATAGTTCGTAAATGTGTATTGAATAACTTGTATTCGGTCCCTATTACAGGGTGAAATGGAGAGTATTTATAGGCCCAAACATTAAGGAAAAGACATATTTACCCCTCTATTACAACCGACATTAAGGAAACTATTCGGTTTCCTTAATAGGGCTAAAATGGTAAAAGACTAATCTAACAAGAAAGAAGATAAGTCTTCCATCTTAGCTGGCAGAAAAGATCCTGAAGGGCTTTGGTTCGAAGACATACTTCGAACCAATGCCTATCTTGTACTTCGAACGGGATTCCGGGTGTCTTCGAAGATGATCTTCTGAGAACCTTCGAACTTGATGACTGCCTTTATGTTGCTTCGGCAATAACCCCAAAGATGAGATATTTTCCCCCAACACTTTCTTTGATATGACATTGAAGAAGTGACACATGCGTGTTATCACCATGTTCAGAAATGATTGTTTGATTCCTATTACTGCGATGGCGAGGAATAGCCCAAGCATAACATGACAATCATGAGTGTTGTAGCCGCTCATCCTCAAATCTGCTATGGAGACAATATTCTTTATATTCGTTGAGAATCTTGTTGGAACTCTGATTCCATGTAGACACTTGCATATTGATCTTTTCTCGTCAATTGTGATGTTATAGCTAGCAGCCAGAAGGAAAAATTTTACATTGGCCCTTTCCTATGGGTGAAGCTCGGGTCTAATTCTGAGAGTTTGAAGGTCCCTTCGTACTTTGAGTCCATATTTTGACTTGCCCGGTATGTCTAACAAAATACCGATGGTGCTTTTGAAGACATTCTTCTCAACGTGCATTGTATCGATAGCATGACCAATATCCAACTCCTTCCAATAGGGCAAATATCTAAAGAAGATTGACTGCTTTTTAAATGGAGTGTCCTTTGAATTTTTTTTTCAGATTTTTCCTCTTCTTTCTGAAAACAACTTTGATATTCTTCACTATTTCGAATAGAAAATTGTTGTCTCGATGTCGTGTAGGCCGTCCAAGCTCCATTGTACCATCGAAATGGTTCCTATTTCTTCGATATTTGTGGTTTCTTAGTAAAAATATGCGGTGTCGCATATATATCGTCTTAACGAATGATGGAAGATGCATAGATTATGTCTGGTCCACACACACTACACATGTTGTCTTTCCTTTAACCTGTCCTGCTAGGAACATACGTCCCGGGTTGTCAGCTATGGTGCAAAATATCATGGCTCTTAGATTGAAGTGCTCTTTCTTGTGCTCATCCCACACGTAGACACCATGTTCCTATAGATGTTTCATATCCTCCATCAAAGGTTCTAGAAAGATATCAATGTCATTGCCAGGTTGTTTTGGACAGGAAATTAGAGTAGTGAGCATAAGGTATTTTCTTTTATGGCACAACCATGATGGAATGTTGAACAAGCACAAAAAGACCGGCCAGATACTGTGTGGGTTCCTCATCTCACCGAAGGGATTCATTCCATCCGTGCTAAGTCTCATCCTGATATTTCTAGGATCCTCCGAGAAATCTGGATGGGCCAAGTCAAATGATTTCCACTGCCTAGCATCAGCAAGGTGCCGAAGATTTCCGTCCTTCTTCTGCCCAGTGAAATTCCAGATTAATAGTTCAGTATCTCTGGGATTAGATAACATATGTTTCAACCGATCAATCACTGGTAGGTACAACATTACTAAGGCTAGAACTTTCCTCTCCGTCTTATATCCGTGCTGGTCTGCAATAATATTTTTCTTCCTCTTTTGCAACCTCTTATTCTTCTTCCGGTGGTCATTGTAGTCCTCCACACAGTCATTTGCACGTTTCTATCGACTTGCGTTGCACTATGGACAACTCTCTAACAACTCATACTCTTTTCGATATAGGATACAAGGGTTCGGGCATGCATGAATCTTCTAAATGCCCAAAGTCAACAGACAAATCATCTTCTTTGCTTAGTACGTATCAGATGGCAGACCATTGGGTTTCGGCAAGACCTTTTTTAGGGGCTGTAATAGATCTGAAAAACTAGTGTCGGACCATCCATTGTTGGCCTTCAGTTTCATAAGTTCAAGAGTTGTGTACAACATAGTATACTGCTTATCGCAACCGTGGCGTTCCTCGTAAAGAAGGTTTTTCGATGCTTTGTCAAGTGCTTCGAAGTTATCATAGCCTTTCGTTGTAGTTCTCTGCAACAACACCTCAAGCGCAACATTTTGCATCAGTTCCTCCACATCAAAGGTGCCATCATCATCATGTTGATCAACATCATGTGTTATGTCGGATGTATGATCACAACCTCTTCTATGTTGATGAGCATCTTGCGGCACATTAGAATCATCAGGAGGGTTTTGACCCATCTCACAGTGTTTCGTCCATATATAGTAGTTCTTCACGAAACCATTTTTCAACAAGTGAAATCGTATGGTTTCACGATCTGAACACGGATACATCGCTTCGTTTTTACAAATTTTACAAGGACAACATATTGCCGCTTCACTCTGACGGGAAGCATATTGTGCGGCAGCTTCAGTAAATTCACTTACTCTGTTAAAATATGCCACCACATCTCTGTCGTTAGACGAGTACATCGAGGACCTGTGCTCCATCTAAAACATATATATAATTTTAAAAATATTAATAAATTCATTATTGTTAATTCTAGTAATTTACAAATTGAAAATATAATTATTTATCGCTCATAACAACATTAATTAAAAATGCTTTAAATCAAACTTTGTATTAAGTAGAAAAAATTATTAAATAAATTAACTACATTGGTTACTCTCTCCAAACAACATAACTCTAGATCTATAATCATAAATAAAATTAAAAAGAGATTAAAACGACGTAAAAATTTATACAAGTGATGAATAATTGTGAGGATGGTCATATTTGTTCATTTGGGAGAAAGAAACAATATAAATGGAAGAATATTTGAAAATTTCTATTCACATACCCTAAATTAGTAAAACGTTAATAACTCATTATATACATGATTAAGTACAAAATAAATGTGAGATTCGGCATGGATTTACCTCCTAGAATGAATGGTTAATTTTTTCTGTGCCATTACGATTTTTACGGTTTGCCAAAATGCCATCATTGTGTCACTGCCAGATGGGGCCGCCACAGTCACTGACAGTGGCATGTAGGCAATTTCTGAAAATTATAATGGCATGTGAGTAATTTTTCCTAGAATGAAATCCTTCAAAAGAAACGAAAACAAAGCCTCCACCTCTTTATATAGATTTTTGTCGCCATTGTACGGACCAAATTAAATGCGAACTCCGATAGACTCGGGCTCGGGGAGGAAGAATGTCCGCATTTATAGCCAGAATAGTAGTGGCGATCTCAAGTGATGTCATCAATATATTAGTGGCGGACAACGTAGAAGCGGCGGGCAGCACCAGCGCCCGCCACTACTATTGGTAAAGTAGTGGCGGTCCTGGCTGACGTCAGCAACGACCGCCACTACTAGTGACTATACTAGTGACGGTCACCAGCACGGCAGCGCTTGGAACCACTGTAGTGGTGGTCCTCTAATAGTCCACCACTACAGTGTTTTTGCCAAACGCCACTACAATGGCGGTTTGTTGTAGTGTTACTTCACCATAATCGACAAAAATATTCTAACAATTATAATATCTAATTAGTTTTCTTAAAATAATAATAATATATATTTTAATAGTGTACTTATTTAATATTTTAAATATTAATATATTTTTATTTAAATTTGATCAAAGTTAAAAAAATAATTTTAAAAAAGTTAAACGACTTATGCCGTAGACACTGAGTGATTGCTTAAGGACTTTAGCGTATGATCAGGACTGTTTCCCTCTCGACTTTGGATGTTAGCCATTCATTTCAGCCATGCCATAATAGCCGCCACAATAAGAAAGAAGCAAGCAAAACATCTAGAAGTGCTCGCTTCATTGCTATTTTTCTTTGCCAAATAAGCCAACAAATGTTGACGTTTTCCCAAAAGTGTTTGGAGACCACTTTCCGATGAAAAATATTTTTTGTGTAATTCCAAATGTGAAGCAAGTCTCCGTATCTTGGTGAAACTGAATACTTGAAATTCAACAGAACCCTGGTTTTCTTCTTTTTCTTCTTTAACCATTAATCCCAAAATATTTTACCTCCTTTCTTTTTCATGTATTTTTCTGATCAGGAAAAATAAGTCTTTTTTGGTACACTTGAAAAGTACCCGAGAAAATCGAAGCAATAGTTTGCTAATTGGTTTATATGGATCCTTCATGGTTGAGTCCAAAAAAGTAAGAATATTGCCACAAATGGACAAGGTAACATTATTTCCATTTCTTTTTCAAAAGAAGAGTTCCTTTTGATGCAAAAATTGCCTTTCCTTGATGTCAAACATTATGCATAAGAAGAACAGTTCTAGGGGAAGGAACTTCCTATTCCGACCAAGGAGAACATGCCATTCTATAGGGTGATTCAGAAATTGCAGAAGCTTGGTTTGATCAAGCTTTCAAGTATTGGAAACAAGTTATAGCGCTTACTCCAGGAAATTATATTGAAGCATAGAACTAGTTGAAGATTACGAAGCTGTTGATGTCAAGATTTGGTAAAGCCCAGGCCCACTAAAATGTGACACGGTCAAACAAGAGCCAATGAAGTCCAATCAAAGAAAGTCAAGGAAGCCCGTTCACACTGTTACAAGACAATCGGACGCAAAAGATGCCGATGGTGATAAAGTGCAGAAAAAAAGAAGATAAAGATTATCCGGAATCGGTTAAGATAGAGTACTTGGATGGCCAATCTGCGGACTATAAATATATATCCCTAGTTTGCTTAGTGTTGGCACAAAGGATCACGCTAATAGGTTTTAGTAAATTCGAAGGGTTAACAAACGAAGTGTTTATGAAGTGTTTGTTGCGGACTGTTCCAAGCCTCCGAACAAGATAATAGCTTGAGACAATTTGAAGTATGTATTGAATACCTCAATATCTGATACCCCTTACATAATAAGGAAGGGTATTTATAAACAAGATACATTAGGAAAAGACTTTTTTACCCTCTAATTACAACCGACCTAGTGGATACTATTTAGTATTCTTCGTAAGGTGAAAAGGGTAAAAAACCTAATCAATAGTAAGAAAGTAATCATTCCGTCCATGCTAGTAGTGCCCCTTGGGGTGGAGAGGCTTCGGGAATCTCTTTCATGTCGAAGCCTTAGTGGAAGCCTCCGTCTTGGAATGCTTTGGAGGTAGCAGAGCCTCGATGGCTGTTAGGACCTACGGAGATCAGGGCTTCTAACTTCCTTTTATCTTTAGATAGTGTTGATGCAGAGATTTTGAATGACGCTGAGGATGAAGCATTTCCCCAATATTAGCCCCTCAAATACGTCTCTCAAAATGATCTGTATAATGAAGAGATTATTATACGCGAGAAATATTTCATGCTCAGGACTTAGAAAAATAGAGAAATCCTTACAACATTGAGGTAATGCATTCGGGATTTGGAGCTCTTCAGACCCAAGATCTGGTTGGAGGCATTCATAGGGTTTCTTCGGACAACCAATCGCCACTCAAAATAGTCGTTAGCTCTTAGAGTTGTTGGACCATAAAGAGTCATTAGTCCCTAGGGAGCTCAATAGTTGCACGATTAAACGGCAGTTTCAAGTCTTCATTGCGATGGCCCCACATGTCATAACGGCGTGAAAACTGAAACGAAGTAATCCAAAGGTTTCCTCGTATCGTGCGGCACAAGGGACCTCACAGGCTATAAAAGGAGAGAGAACAATGGTTTTTGAGGCACGCTACCAACTGCTCTCCGTAATTTCGCCTCTGTCCTTCTCCAATTTCAATTCTCAACCCTTTCAATCTCCGTTGATGGCGAGAACCAGTTCTAGGGTGCCTATGCCAGCCTCGACATTGGCTCAGCAGTAGGCCATGGCGGCGGCGGTGGCATGAACCTCGGAGTACCCTCGGCCCATCGGTCCTCGGGAACTTTGACCGACTTCCACCAAATTCATAGATCAATCATACTGCTTGGGGGCGTCGATCTGCACACAGAAATCCATAGCCGAAGTAGTGTCCGGGCAGCTGTGACCTGAAGTGAAGGTGTGAGGTCATGGTCTTCGAAGCTTTTTTCGAAGCACGACTTGGGCTCCCCTCCGTAGATTTCCTAGCGAAGCTACTGAACTTGTTCCACGTGAAGCCGCTCAGCTTTCCCCGAACGCCATTGCTTGCTTGGCCATATTCGAATGGGCCTTGGGGGCTGAACGGTGCGCAGGGAGAGCGGACATCTTCACGGCCCTACACAAGGCTTCTTGCCAGCTGAAGACAAATTCCGGACCTAGTAGAGAGAAGATGCTAGTGGCCTTCGGAAGCATTAATTTCCAACTTCAAGATAAGTTTCAGGACAAGATCCCAGCGAAGGCCATCAATGACTGATGGTACTCAGACTAGATCCTCCACTGGTTTTATGCGGAGGTGGGCGTGAGCTCCGTCTTAGCGAGGCCCCTAGAGGAAATCCTATACCGGAGGGAGGCAGACATCAATCCAGACCCAAGCCAGGTTCAAGTACACCTCCGACTGCTGGAAGCCATAAGTCGACGCATGAGTTTGCGCAATTTGGCAGAAGAATTCATTTCCCTCCGGATTCCTCCTCTAATGGCCAACTGGCCTATCATCTTCGAAGAGAACCTAGAGGGGGGACTTCGGGAAATCCCCTCAAACTCCACAGGTAAGCTTCCCGTGTACCCTGCATCAAATTATTCTGCATAGACATTAGTTTGTTCTCATTAAACTAACGGACGATACCTTATCCTTTTAGATCCACGGATGATGCTAACTATGGAGCAAATAGTCTTAGCGGCGGAGAAGATGCTCGGATCTCCTTCACTCGTGGAGAAGGAGCAAAGGGTGAAGCTGGTTGGGAACTGGGAGCGACTCAACCGAATGTGGAGTGCACTCGGAATTGAGCCCCCAGCCCTTCCAGACTGGTCCACGGCAGACCTGGTGCCGAAGAAGAGGAAAGCCGAGGCCGGGGCCTCCTGCCCGGCGAAGACTCCGATGAAGAAGGTGGCTCGCAAACCAAAGGTCCGTACTCCTTTGAAGTCTCTAGATTCGTCGCCGGAGTGGTCTGAAGAGGATGAGGACACTGAAATGCGGATGGCAGAAGAGTTTGCGTCCTTGCTGGTGGGGGATGATGAAGAGGGGTTGATCTCGGGCAAGCTGATGCCAGAGATGCTCCATTGAGCTAGATGGAGGTCTCGGATCATGATGAAAGCAAAGTTGAGGTCGAAGGGGTTCAGACCACGGAGCTAGAGGGTCCCCCGTCGGAAGACGTGGTGGTTGCAGTGGTGGTGGAGATTCCTATAGCCGCTGCTTCGGTCCAATCTCCCGAAAAGTCTGACGAGGACTTTGCTTTGATGTTCGAACATCCGAGTAGTGGAAGTGGTGGAGGTGCAACTTACCAACCAAGCTTATACTTTTCATTTCTTACCTGCAACATTTAAACAATGGTACATACCTTTGTGTTTACAAAATCAACTCCAGTGGAGGTGGCTCCGGTGCGAGAGATGGCTCCAGCGTAGGTGACGGCTCCGGCGTGGGTGACGACCCCTAGGAAGGGAAAAGGCAAGTCCTGGCCAATGCCTACTCCCGCAGCGTGGTTGACTCCGTATGATTCAACTGATGGGGGGCAATCTACGGAGGCTTTTGAGGATGCTTCCCTTTGCTCGGGGCCTTCTAATACAGATGATGACCGGAGGGCCCTAGCGAGGCTCCCCTCTTGGCTCCTTTTCTCGAGCGGAGGACATGGCTTCACCCTTATTGGATCCCCTAGCTCAGGTTAGTTGAGAGGTAGGTGAGACTGAGATGGTCTCTGCAATAAGCGAGGCCGAAGGGTCAGAGCTAGGTACCGCCGTTGAACGGGCTGCCTATTAGGTACAGTACACATGCACATGTTAATTTATTT
Organism: Zizania palustris; assembly: GCA_019279435.1. NCBI lineage: Eukaryota > Viridiplantae > Streptophyta > Magnoliopsida > Poales > Poaceae > Zizania > Zizania palustris. Next base: position 12,236,457 of record JAAALK010000283.1, on the reverse strand, counting down.
TAGGTTCGTACCATACTTACCTTGGTTTTTTGATAGCACAATGTTCTCGCTCACACGACTACAACTTCCAATTAATGCGAGTGTAACCGACATAAGGAGAAGGTGATGACCCTCCAGGAGAGCCTTGCCGACTCTAAGGGTATGACCTCGGTCTTGGAGGAGATGGTCCGTGAGGAGCGAAAAACAAAGGCAGCACTGGAGGTTGTGAACGAAGAGCACCTGGCTGAGCAGGTGGTGCTTCGAGCCAAAGTCGAACCGCTTCTGGAGCTGAAGTCGTACGACTCTAGGAAGAACGTTAGTGCTCAGTTGACGAGGTACGGTGTTGGACCGGAAACGGCGACCAGAGGGGGGGTGAATGGGAGCTTTTAAAAATTCAGGCTAAAAACAAGCCTTCGGTTTGGTTCTGTCTTCTGCGGAACAGGCTTCGAACACTACCTTCGAAGGTCTGGTTCGGAGGTGCTTCGACAGCTCCGAACACAGGCTTCGCAGGAGCAAAAGTTCGAAGCCAAGAAGACTTCGCTCCACTTACAACCCTCGAAAATCTACTCTGCTAAGTCAGTGCAGGCTCCGCACACAGGGTGCTTCGAGCAGGCTTTGCACTTCACCCTTCGCAAGAGTGGACACCCTACTGGGGACTTCGACCAGATACTTGGCAACAGCAACTGGTGCTGTGCTTCGTACACGAAGGTCTACACGCACACAAACGAACTCCGCTAAGGGCTTCGACACAAGAAGCAAAACGGGCCTCGATCAGGGCTTCGCTAGTAAGCTGTGAGGACTTGCCTCAAGTTACACAGAGCGACAGCACGCTGAAAAACACACTTCGCAAAAAGTGAACCTTCGCCTGGACAGGGTTCGGTGCACTATAACTAGCGAGGTATGTAATGCGAGCTCAAGCAAAAGGCACAAAGAAGCAGGGCTTTGCCGCTTGAACAAGGAACACAAATATATTGAACTCTGGATGAATACAGTGAGGTATGTGACTACAGGAGCTCAACAGTAAAAGCTCAAAGTGTTAAATGTTACCTACCGAGCCCCCATATTTATAGCCCACAGTTCACCCAAAGGAAGTGACTACTTTACCCCTAGGGTTTACAATGAATTTGTCTCTACAGAACTAAGGGGTACAAAAGGTAGTCCACCTTTATTCTGGAGGCTTCTCTGTCAGCTTTGCAGAGGGGACAGTGTCAGCCTTTTACAGAACAGACAGTGTCAGCCTTTGCAGTCTTTGACCTTCTGGAATCCTCCCTTCGCACGCGAGGGTGCGGTAGCTTCGGTGAGAAGCCTGAAGCCAGATGGCCTTCGCTTCGCCGAAGATAGCCTTCGATACAGTGACGGTTTTGAGCCGAAGCCGTCAAAGCCCTTGGGCCTTCGCACCAACACCTCTGGAGTGGACCACCACGGCTTCGCAGCTACTCCCAGCTTGAACTCCGTCAGTCCGTGTACCGAAGCCATGCAGGCCGAAGCACCTCAAGTCAACCTTGCTCCGGAGCTAGCCTTGCTCCGAAGCCTTCCACCCTCCGAAGCCCCACCTTCGGAGTACCACCCTTCGAAGTCCCTCCTTCGTCCAAGGCCTCCGCATGAAGCATTCCATGAGCCCTTCGTCGCAGTGCCTCTCCCGGAGCACACTCCTCGACGAGCCTCACCCGGACCATGCCTTCGATGCACCTCGACTTCTGAGACCTTCGTCGGGTACCTTCGAGTGTCTCCCTCCGGAGCACACTTCGAAATCCATGCCTCCGTAGAGGACTTGATCCAACCAACTCCGAAGTTACTCCATCCGGAGTACCTTCGAAGTGCCTCACCTCCGAGGACTTTGTCTCGGAGTACCTTCAGCCGGAGCCACGCTCCGCACTCTCTGCCTTCACCTGGCGCACCTCGACCCGAGGACCGACCCGGACCACCTCCGCAGCCACAGTGACGGAGCTCCCCGCTCCCCTGGCATCAAGCCTCCCGCTTGACCCAGGTTCACCTGCTACGTTCGTCCGTCGCCTCCGAAGTCCCTGCGCACCACAGACAAACAGACAAGTGTATCCAGTACTCCGGAGACCTCTCCGGGTTAGCAACCTCCGGCACACACTCCGGTGTACCGCCCAAAGTACCGAAGCCTTCGGTACACACCCAGTCATCGTGCACTGTCGGACCCCTCTGACGAGCACACTCCGCTGCACAGCTGCAGCAACCAATCACTGAACACCCTTCGGTAACACCACCTCCGAACACCCTTCGGAGGTCCAACCTCCGAAACCCCTCCGGAGGTATCCTCCTCCGAACACCCTTCGGAGGTACCCCTTCGAACAGAGGTAAAAAGCCTGTCAATCACTCATCACAAACACTGAAACCAACCCTTGGTTTCTCAATCTCCCCCTTGATGAGTGCATTGACAACCAAATCCAAGTTCAAGAAAATGTAAAAAAAAATTTCAGCACACAAGTGACCATAAAAAATCAGAAAAGAGCCAAATCATGTCACTTGACAAAAGAATTTTCCTCCCCCTTTCTCACAAGATTGAAAAAACCCCTTTGGCAATAAAAACTCCCCCTGAGTTAAATTTTCCCTTTGGCAATAAAGAACCTTCTCCCCCTTTATGTCAAATGTTTTCCCCCGTTGAAAATTATACCCCTTGCGACGGAGAACGAGGAATTTCTCCCCCTTTGGCAATGCAAGCATCAAGGAGCATGTAAAAGATGCAAAGCTTCGAATTGAGCAGAATGACAAAGACATATGAAGCAAAAATATGCCAACAGTAACACCAATGAACATGGGGTCAGCTCAAATTAACATTCTCTAAAAACATGATGATGTATGTGATTTGATCATTTTTGAAATAAAAGCACCACCACTTAGTCAAGGAAACTAGACAAGTAAAAGCAAGGACTGCGCAAAGCGAGTCAATTTCTACTCCAGACAGACAAGTCCAGTTCAAATGGAGCATGAAAAGCAAACTTGATGATCAATGAAGTTTGATGTTCTTTTCTTAGTGCCAGGGGTTATTTGTTTGTCCACCTTATACTTTCCAATCCGGCCAAGCCTAGGCATGAAAGCCATAAGAAGTTTAAGGCAAAGATTTTGGCATACACTACACTATTCCAGTTCAGACCAATGTGCAATGGTAAGCAGTCTAGAATAGGGTAGTGCAACAAACAAACCCACCTGGATCTTTTCACTTAAATCATGCAAATCATGGAGATGTTGATTTTAATTGAGTGAACCAATTGTTTGGCACTTTATGAATATCCATGAAAATGTAGAACAATTTTTCAAGTTGCAATTTTTAGCATCCAAAGAAATGTGTCTTGCTATCAAGCAGATAAAAGATAGCTAGAGCAGTCCTGCCTAAACATGCTAGATTCAAGACTAAGCAGTGAGTACGATTTGATTTTGAAAATAAAACACCATGCACATGAATGTTTCAGATGAGTTAACAAGAGCTGAGCTGACATGATTTCATGAATTATAAGCAGGCATATAAGTGCAAAATATGTAAATGCAATTTCAACACAATTAGACAAAGGCACATCCATCTAAAACAGCTCCCCCTCGCAAAATGCCGTAGGGGTGACAAATGCCAAGTTCCCCACGCAAGTAAGCAAATCGAGAAGCATCGAGGGGTTTTGTAAAAATGTCGGCAAGCTGGTGTTGGGTATCAACATATTGAAGTTCAATATCACCCTTCTCATTGTGATCTCTGAGAAAATGATATCGTACATCAATGTGTTTGGTTCTGGAGTGCTGAACCGGGTTGTTTGCAATACAAATAGCGCTAGTGTTATCACAGAAAAGTGGAACACTCTTATAATCTAACCCGAAATCCCGCAAAGTGGAAACCATCCACAAAATCTGAGAGCAACAGCTAGCTGCAGCAACATATTCGGCCTCAGCCGTTGATTGTGCAACACTAGACTGTTTGCGGGAAGACCAGCAAACCAAGGAAGTACCCAGAAAATGACAAGTACCAGAGGTACTCTTCCTACCAATTCTACACCCAGCAAAATCCGCATCGGAATAACCTCGAAGACAAAAAGATGAAGACGCTGAATACCATATGCCAAATTCAAGGGTGTGTTTGAGATACCTTAGAATGCGCTTTACCGCTTGGCGGTGCGAAGCTCGTGGTGAAGCCTGAAAATGAGCGCACAGACACACTGCGAAGTGTATGTCCGGCCTCGTGGCAGTCAAGTAGAGGAGGGAGCCGATCATGCTTCGGAACTCCTTCTGATCTACGACTTCTCCATCTTCGTCAGGGTCCAATGCTACAGATGTAGCCATTGGAGTGGCGAGGGGCTTCGCATCGGACATGTCAAACTTCTTGAGCAGGTCCTTGGTGTACTTCGTCTGATGGACGAAAGTACCTTGTTTGCTTTGCTTGATTTGCAAACCAAGGAAAAAGGTGAGTTCACCCATCATTGACATTTCAAATTCCCTGCTCATGGTATCTGCAAACTCGGCAACCAAAGCATGAGAAGAGCCACCAAAGATGATATCATCCACATAAATCTGAACTAGGAGGAAATCTTTGCAATGCTTGAGAGTAAACAGTGTTTTATCAACAGAGCCCATCAAATACCCTCGCTCAAGCAGAAAAGACTTAAGTCTATCATACCAAGCCCGAGGGGCCTGCTTGAGTCCATAAAGAGCCTTATGAAGTTTAAGGACTTTATGTGGGTACTTGGGGTTTTCAAAACCAGGGGGTTGTTTTACATAAACATCTTCACCTATGAAGCCATTAAGAAAAGCACTCTTGACATCCATTTGATAGAGTTTGAATCCCTGGGATGTCGCAAAGGCAAGCAAAATCCTAATGGCCTCAAGGCGAGCAACAGGTGCAAAAGTTTCAGTAAAATCAATCCCTTCTAGTTGAGAAAAGCCCTGAGCTACAAGTCTAGCCTTGTTTCTAACTATAGTCCCATCCTCCCCTTGTTTGTTTTTGAAAATCCATTTTGTTCCAATGAAATGAACATTTGGTGGAGGATCAACTAAAGTCCAGACTTGGTTTCTTTCAAAATTTTCAAGTTCTTCATGCATGGCATTGATCCAACTAGAATCAGAAAGTGCATGACTAACATCTAAGGGCTCGAAAGAAGCAACAAAAGCTGAATCAATAAAGTGAGCATGAGAACGTGTTATCCTTTGATCAAGCTCACCAATGATCTGATCGGGAGGGTGCATCCTTTGAACATGATGTGGAGCCTCGCGGCGAGATGCAGTCTCCCCCTCAACTCGTGCGATGGAGTGGTCCAAGATGACCGATGTTGAGGTAGTCGCTTCGGGACCTCGTGCCGAAGTGGTCGAAGCAGGGTCAGCTTCGGGGGTTGACGTCGAGGGTAGTAGGGGTTCATCCTCGAATTCTCCGGGATCTTCTTCTTCGAATAAGGTCTGTTCCATGTCGTGTTCATTTGCCTGTTCAAAAGCAGAACTAACAGAGGGGGTTGATTCATCAAAAGTCACATCGCATGACTCGATGACAGTGTTAGTCTCTAAATTATAAACACGATAAGAATGACCATGAGTAGTATAACCCAAAAAGATCCCGTCAGAAGATCGCGACTCAAATTTATCCAAGTTACCACGTTTTAGGATAAAGCAGCGACAGCCAAAAACTCGAAGATGAGTAACCTTGGGCTGTCTCCCAAAACGCAGCTCATAAGATGTCAAATTTAAAATTGAGCGCAAGAAGATACGGTTTGAGATGTAACAAGCAGTGTTCATGGCCTCAGCCCAGAATTTTCTAGGAGTCCTATGCTCATCAAGCATCGTCCTAGCCATCTCAACCAAAGTGCGGTTCTTCCTCTCAACAACACCGTTCTGTTGAGGAACCCGCGGAGCAGAGAATTGATGTTCTATGCCATGCTCCATGCAAAAGTCAACAAAGAGACTATTTTTGAACTCGGTGCCATTATCACTTCGAATGAATTTCAATGCACCTGGGAGTTCAGTAAAAAGTCTCAAAGCCAAGCTCCGAAAGTGTGAAAACACTTCATCCTTGCTGGCAAGAAAGAAGACCCAAGAGTAACGAGAGAAATCGTCGACAATAACTAATACATACCACTTGCCGCCTAAAGAACTAACCCGAGAAGGACCTACAGTGTCCATGTGGAGAAGTTCTCCGGGTTGTTCAGTCATCACTGTGGTGACTGGCGAATGCAAAGCAGCAATCATTTTTCCATGTCGACACGGAGCGCAAACTAAATTCTTCTCAAACTTGAGCTTGGGCAATCCTCGGATCAGACCTAGGGCACTCAAACGAGCGAGCAACTCAAAGCTCATATGCCCTAGTCTCCTATGCCACTTCCAAAGCTCAGAAGTTGAATGTGCAACAAGACAATGAGAAGAACCAGATGACTCTGAAAAATCAGCTCCAAAAACTCTCCCTACTCTAAAGATCTTACACACCACAACGCCATCAGAATTGAGCACTTGCGAAGTATCGCGATGAAATCGCACTTCGAAGCCCTCATCAAGCAACTGAGATACAGACAGCAAATTGTATCCCAGGTTTTCAACCAAAGCAACATCTTTGAGAGTGAAATTCGAGTTAATTCTTACCACACCTTTACCTTTCACTCTACTCCTTCGATTGTTTCCGAAGGTGATATGTTCCCTTTGCTTGGTTGAGGTGAGGCTGGAGAACCATGCTGCATCTCCGGTCATGTGGCGCGAACAACCGGAGTCCATGATCCACGTGCCCTCCAAGCCTCGATCTGTCGCCTACACACGATAAGAATGTCTCGATCGCTCAGTGCTGGGGTGAGTGAAATAATGACGAGGCATCCAGCACTGAGTGACACGAGTAGTAGGCACAGTAAAGGCAGACGGTCTATGCACATAATAATCAGAATGATGCAAAGTGCGAGGTCTACCTACATGCTGTGAACGAACAACATGTCGAGGTCTCCTACTCTGACGAGGTACAAATCTGCTAGCCCGAGGTCTACCATCATATGGAACATGGTGAAGACCTCGAGGAGCAAAACCTCTCCGAGAAGCACGAGGAGCCTCAAAAGCAGGACGATAGTACATCTCAGACTCATGCATTCCTAAAGATGGGTAATGCATGTCCTGATGACTCATCGCCTGTGCGCGTCGCTCATCCTTGATGCGACGAAAACAGAACCCAACCAAATGACCCGCCCGCTGACAGTAGGAACAGTGAAAAACTCTCCTGGGGGCACTCTCATGGGTCACAGGAGCAACTCTCACAGGCTCCTTGGGTTTTCTCTGAGTGGTTTTCTTGGGAGGGATTTTCTTGGCAAGAGGAGTGGTTTTCTTTTGAGCTCGGGTAGGTTTCTTGGCTGGTGGAGTGTCTAACAGAGCTCTTTCTTTCTCTAAGGTAGTGGGAGAGGTGAAAACAGTTTTGGTCTTACTGTCTGAAGAAATCCTCTCAAAACCCAAACCTAGAGCTACCCCTGCTCTGTCAGCACACAACTTGGTCTTGGCCAAGAGCAAATCCATCCTACCCTTTCCCTCAGTGCATTTATTAACCACGGAAAGGAGGTATTCATTTTCAGACATGAGGTTTTCAGCTTGCTCTCTAACAGTGCCTAGCTGGTCCTTAAGGGTAATGCATGTGTCACACACAGGCTGCACATCCTTAGAACTACCGGCCCTCTCCAATCTAGCCTCCAAATCATGAACATGCTTATCACGTAAATTAATGCTATCGCGCAATAATGAACAGTTCATGCAATCAATAACATCATGAGGTCTAGAATCCACCTTCAAAAGCTGCTTCTACGCAGTCTCAAGCTCAGAAAAAGTTTGAGCATGTACAGAACGCAACTGAGCAAGCTCACTCATGACAACAGAACAAGACTCACATTCAGCATCATTAAACTTAGACTTAAGCATGGCATATTCAGTAGAAACATTTTCTAGCCTAAGTCTAAGGTCTTTTCTTTCTCTAGCGGCTTGCACAAGTAATCTATCCTGACCAAGCACTACTTCATTCAGCTCATCTAATTTAATTAGTAGCTGGTCAGATGATAGGTTTACCTCAGATGAGTCAAGCTCATCGCCGTTGTGATCGCTGTCGGCCATGAAGCAAAGGCCGGTGAAGTCACGTCCCTTCTTGTCGTTCTTGTCCTCCTTCCTTGGGGACTCCTCCTCCTCAGAGCTCGACTCCTCAGTTGAGGATGTGTCGATGTCGCTGAGAGCAGCAACAAAGGCTCTGGAAGCGGCCTTGGCTACTTTCTTAGCCATCTTGCCGCGCTTGCCCTTCACAAAAGGCTTCCTCTCCTTTTTGTGGTATTTGTGGCGTTCACTCCCATCTCTCTTTTTGAGCTTAGGGCAATTAGCCTTGATGTGAGAAGTGTCACCGCATTCAAAACAACCACTAAAACCACTTCTCCTCTGATCCCGTCTCTCATGATGAAAGCGGGTAAACCTCCGGGCAATGAGAGCAAGCTCATCATCAGCTAGAGTATCCACCTGCTCCTTTGTGGCGGAGACCAGGGAGGACAAAGCAAAACCATCTGCAAGAACACAGGTGCCAGATGTGCTTGGTTCTGCAGTGGTGCCACGGCTAGTGCTAGAAACCAATGCCAATGGCTGTGGCAAAGAGCTTCTGGGCACAGCAAGAGATGCCTTGGCAATCTCTGTGGACTTCAGCTTGCTAAAGAGTTCATCGCAGGTCAAAGTGTCATAACCTGCGGACTCCTCAATGCTGGATATCTTCACTTCCCATATGCTACGGTCAAGAGCATAGAGAAGCTTGATAGCCCTATCATGATCATTGTAAGCAAGCGTCCCGTTGGATTGCAAGTTACTCACTATCGCATCAAAGCGAGAAAACATGGCATCTATAGATTCACCAGGTGCCTGCACAAACAGCTGATACTGTTGATTGTATGTGCTTTGGCGCCTGGCCTTAATCTGAGTAGAGCCCTCATGAAAGACAGTGAGTGTTGTCCAAATCTCCCTAGCAGTCCTAAGGTGCTGCACCCTATCAAACTCACTTCTACTCAAACCGATGAACAGTATATTTCTTGCCTTGGAATTGGCATTATACTGATCCTTCTCAGTCTGAGAGGTGCGAGTCTCAGGGATGGAGTATTGTGAGTCCACAATCTCCCAAATTGCATTTCCTTGGCTTAACAAGTAAGCCTCCATGCGCACCTTCCAGTATGCAAAGTCTGTCCCATCGAACAGAGGAATTTTACTGCCTCTATCCATGTCGCCAATAGATCACAAAACCGGTTAAGGTCAACTGGTGATCTTAACCCGCTCTGATACCAATTGTTGGACTGGAAACGGCGACCAGAGGGGGGGTGAATGGGAGCTTTTAAAAATTCAGGCTAAAAACAAGCCTTCGGTTTGGTTCTGTCTTCTGCGGAACAGGCTTCGAACACTACCTTCGAAGGTCTGGTTCGGAGGTGCTTCGACAGCTCTGAACACAGGCTTCGCAGGAGCAAAAGTTCGAAGCCAAGAAGACTTCGCTCCACTTACAACCCTCGAACATCTACTCTGCTAAGTCAGTGCAGGCTCCGCACACAGGGTGCTTCGAGCAGGCTTCGCACTTCACCCTTCACAAGAGTGGACACCCTACTGGGGACTTCGACCAGATACTTGGCAACAGCAACTGGTGTTGTGCTTCGTACACGAAGGTCTACACGCACACAAATGGACTCCGCTAAGGGCTTCGACACAAGAAGCAAAACGGGCCTCGATCAGGGCTTCGCTAGTAAGCTGTGAGGACTTGCCTCAAGTTACACAGAGCGACAGCACGCTGAAAAACACACTTCGCAAAAAGTCAACCTTCGCCTAGATAGGGTTCGATGCACTATAACTAGCGAGGTATGTAATGCGAGCTCAAGCAAAAGGCACAAAGAAGCAGGGCTTCGCCGCTTGAACAAGGAACACAAATATATTGAACTCTGGATGAATACAGCGAGGTATGTGACTACAGGAGCTCAACAGTAAAAGCTCAAAGTGTTAAATGTTACCTACCGAGCCCCCATATTTATAGGCCACAGTTCACCCAAAGGAAGTGACTACTTTACCCCTAGGGTTTACAATGAATTTGTCTCTACATAACTAAGGGGTACAAAAGGTAGTCCACCTTTATTCTGGAGGCTTCTCTGTCAGCTTTGCAGAGGGGACAGTGTCAGCCTTTTACAGAACAGACAGTGTCAGCCTTTGCAGTCTTTGACCTTCTGGAATCCTCCCTTCGCACGCGAGGGTGCGGTAGCTTCGGTGAGAAGCCTGAAGCCAGATGGCCTTCGCTTCGCCGAAGATAGCCTTCGATATAGTGACGGTTTTGAGCCAAAGCCGTCAAAGCCCTTGGGCCTTCGCACCAACACCTCCGGAGTGGACCACCACGGCTTCGCAGCTACTCCCAGCTTGAACTCCGTCAGTCCGTGTACCGAAGCCATGCAGGCCGAAGCACCTCAAGTCAACCTTGCTCCGGAGCTAGCCTTGCTCCGAAGCCTTTCACCCTCCGAAGCCCCACCTTCGGAGTACCACCCTTCGAAGTCCCTCCTTCATCCAAGGCCTCCGCATGAAGCATTCCATGAGCCCTTCGTCGCAGTGCCTCTCCCGGAGCACACTCCTCGACGAGCCTCACCCGGACCATGCCTTCGATGTGCCTCGACTTCTGAGACCTTCGTCGGGTACCTTCGAGTGTCTCCCTCCGGAGCACACTTCGAAATCCATGCCTCCGCAGAGGACTTGATCCAACCAACTCTGAAGTTACTACATCCGGAGTACCTTCGAAGTGCCTCACCTCCGAGGACTTTGTCTCGGAGTACCTTCAGCCGGAGCCACGCTCCGCACTCTTTGCCTTCACCTGGCGCACCTCGACCCGAGGACCGACCCGGACCACCTCCGCAGCCACCGTGACGGAGCTCCCCGCTCCCCTGGCATCAAGCCTCCCACTTGACCCAGGTTCACCTGCTACGTTCGTCCGTCGCCTCCGAAGTCCCTACGCACCATAGACAAACAGACAAGTGTATCCAGTACTCCGGAGACCTCTCCGGGTTAGCAACCTCCGGCACACACTCCGGTGTACCGCCCAAAGTACCGAAGCCTTCGGTACACACCCAGTCATCGTGCACTGTCGGACCCCTCCGACGAGCACACTCCGCTGCACAGCTGCAGCAACCAATCACCGAACACCCTTCGGTAACACCACCTCCGAACACCCTTCGGAGGTCCAACCTCCGAAACCCCTCCGGAGGTATCCTCCTCCGAACACCCTTCGGAGGTACCCCTTCGAACAGAGGTAAAAAGCCTGTCAATCAGTCATCACAAACACTGAAACCAACCCTTGGTTTCTCATACGGTAACTGCTTTCTCAGAAGACTGTCCTCATGATGAAGACAACCGATCTCAGCACTCTATTCTGTGACTTACGTGTTTCGTCAGAGGCCTTGGCTGTGGAACAGGAAAAGTGCAGCAGTACGACCTCCGAGACCATGGATGTCCTTTGGGGCAACTTGGAGTACTTCGAGACACGTTGCTCTTCTTCCTCGTCGGTGAACAAACCCTTTGCCCGAAAGCTAAAGATGATCCAAGCAGCGGCGAAGACCATGAAGACTTCGGATACTCGGTACGGAGAGATCTTTAGACAAGTATCCATACTCGGAGTTCTTCGCCACTTAGAGGACATCGAAATCTCTATTGCGCCGGATGTGGGCGTAGCACCCGCCAGCTTTGCGGGCGATCGGCTATTGGCCCCTAGTACCATACTTACGTTGCTTTTTTGATAGCACATTGTTCTCGCTCGCGTGGCTGCAACTTCCAATGAACGCGAGTGTTACCAACTTAAGGAGAAGGTGATGACCTTCTAGGACAGCCTTGCCAGCTCTGAGGGTAGGACCTCGTGCTTTGAGGATATGGTCTGCGAGGAGCGGAAAACAAAGGCAGTACTGGAGGCAGCGAACGAACAACTCTTGGCTAAGCGGGTTGTTCTTCGGGCCGAAGTCAAATGGCTTCGAGAGGCGCAAGCGGCTTTCGGAGCTAAAGTCGTACGACTCTATGAAGAACATTAGTGGTCAGCTGATGAGGAATGGTAACTGCTTGCTCAAAAGACTATTCTCATGATGAAGAAAGCCGAGGTCAGCACTCTGGTCCGTGACTTACGTGCTTCGTCAGAGGCCTTGGTTGCGGAAAGTGCAAAGTGCAGTTGTACGACCTCTGAGACCATGGACGTCCTTTAGGGCATCTTGGATTACTTCAGGACATCTTACTCTTCTTCCTCATCGGTGAATGAACCCTTGGCTCAGAAGCTGAAGATGATCCAAGCAGCGGTGAAGACCATGAAGTCTTTGGCCACTTTCGGTTCTTTTATGGATGCTCCGAACCAATGGTTCAGACCCCGTTATTTTATTATCATGGAGGACACCTTTGTGGATGCTATCAAGCCTGTGGCTTGGAATCCATAGGTAATTTGTCCACCTTTGGCTCTTTTACGGATTCTCCAATCCAGTGGATCAGAGACCGTTAATAGGTCAATTATGAATAATGCTTACCTCCGTAACTCGTCCGAGCTCTAGTGTGTCCACCAGGGATAGGATTTATTTTGAGGGGGTGCATGATTCGGACCTTAGTCTTTATTTCTTAAAAATTGGGGTTAAAACTATTACAAGGAGCCCCTAGGCGAAATATTCTTTAAGGTGCTCCACAAGCCATGCATGTTTTAACTCTTCCCCTTCTAGGTTAGCTAACTTGAAAGATCTTGGGCGCCCTGAGTGAATTATGATGTATGGTCCTTCCCATTTGTTCCCCAATTTCCCAAGATTGATTACGCTTCGGAGTTCCAAATGCCCTGGCCTAAGGTCATTAAGCTTGACCTTCGGGTCGTACCATGCCTTCGTCTAGACCTGATACTTCATTAAATTGGCAACAACTCTTAACCTTGTCTCTCCCATGAGGTCAAGTGAAGCACGTATTTCATCTTCATTTTCTGGCTCCGTAGTGTAGAGTGATCCACCCTTAAGCTCCATCGGTGTCATGGCCTCGTCTCCGAACAACAAACAGAATGGAGTGAAACCTGTAGACCTAGCCTGTGTGGTCTGAATGGACCATAAAATCTTCAGGAGTTCCTCGGTCCACAGCCCCGTTGCTAACCCAACTATCCTCCGGTTTAAGCTGGACAAAATATTGTCGTTGGCTCGCTTGACGGCTCTGTTGGATTGGGGATGACGGACAACTGTAAAACACATATGGATACCAAGTCCTTCACAGAATTCTCTAAAGGGTTCAACATCAAATTGGGTGTCATTATCAATTATAAGCTGTCTAGGTACTCCGAACATGCAAATAATTTTTTGCCAAAAAATTTTGCATATTTTTTGAAGTGATAGCTGTGATGGGCTCAGCTTCGATCCATTTGGAAAATTACTCTATTGCTACAACTGCAAATTTCAAGCTGCCTCTTTCCATAGGGAAAGGACCAATAAGATCCATTCCCCACCGAGCCATGGGCCACACCAGAGCTATGATTTGTAGTGGCATTGGTGGACGATGGCTTCGTCTTCCCATCCCCTGGCATCCTTGACACGTCCGAACCAATAATTCGGCATCAGTTACAATAGTATGCCAATAAAGCCCCTAGCGAAGTGTTTTTCCAACTAGGGCCCGAAGGGCAAGGTGGCTGCCACACAAGCCTTCGTGAATGTTTCGAAGTATATCTCTGCCTTCAGTCTAGGTAATACACTGCAGTAGGGGAGAGCAAACTCGGGCTTTGTATAAAAATACCATTGATTATATGATAATTCTAGATTCTTGACTGCAGTCTTGACAATTCTTGACTTTCGGGCAAATTTCCTTCATCTTGCAACATAGCCATGATCGGAGCTCTCCAATCACTACTTGGAATATAACACACTTCTACGGGAGGAACTTGTGCCACCGAACGTACTAAGAGTTCTTCAAAGAAGGCCCCCTCCAGTATATCTGGGCGTTCGGCTGTAACTTTTGCTAGAACGTCATCTTGTTGGTGAACTGTTCTTGGTATACTCCGAATGAAAATCCCTTTAAATGCGGTTTCGGTCTTGCAGATTTCTTCTAAGTATGCATCAAGATGAGGATGACGAGCTTGGAAACTTTTATCTATATGGCCATCCACGACTTGAGAGTCTATCTTGATGATTACGCGGGACACTCCTAACACATGTGCCTTGCGAAGTCCAAGCAAAATCCCTTCATACTCTGCAATATTATTGCTGGTCTTAAAGTTGAGCCTTGCGGAGTACATTTCTTTTTGCCCCGATGGTGAGACTATTACAGCTCCTGCCCGGGCTCTGGACGCCTGGTATGCTCCATTAGAATATATTGTCCAAACTCCTTCGCTGGATTTTTCTGGAGTCCATACCATGGGTGGAGTCCATTCTGCTGCGAAGTCATCAACCACTCTATGATTTAATAGCAGTTCTAGCAGTAAACGAAATGCCTAAGGGGGCTAGCTCGACAGGCCACTTCCCTATTCTTCCCGTGGAAACTTTATTATGGAGCATATCTCCGAGTGGATATGAAGTGGGTACAATTACATTATGTGCCAAAAAATAATGCCGCAGCTTGCGCGAGGCCATTACTAAAGCATATGTGAACTTCTCAAGCTCAGAGTATCTTGTCTTAGATCTAGATAAGGCCTCCAACACAAAATAAACTAGGTTCTGCACTAGCTTTCCATCGGAGTCAACCTCTCGAACAAGTACTGCACTAACAGTGGAGCCGGTAACAACAAGGTACGAGAGCAATGTTTCGTTAGCAAGGGGGACCGTAAGCATGGCCAGATTGCTGAGGTAATCTTTAATTTCATCAAAGCTCTTCTGGCACTCTGGAGTCCATGCGAAATCTATGGATCCTTTCAATGCTCTGAATATAGGAAGGCATCGCTCAGTGGACCTTGCCAAAAACCTGCTGAGAGCAGCGAGGCATCTGGCAAGCTTCTAGACTTGCTTCAAATTTTCTGGCGGAGCCATCTTCTATAATGCACTTATCTGTGTTGGGCTTGCTTCAATTCCTCTACTTGAAATTAAGTATCCTAGCAGTTTTCCTGCTTGAGCTCCGAAGACATATTTTTTAGGATTGAGGTGGACTCCGCATGCCCGAAGGCTCTCGAAAGTTTTGCTAAGTCTAGGCTATGCTAGTGCTTTTGATCACTTTTTATTACAATGTCATCCATATAGGCTTCGACATTTCGGCCTATCTAGTGACCTAGGGCCTTAGCAATTAATCTTGAAAATGTTGCTCCGACATTTCTTAAACCGAAAGGCATTCTAACATACCAAAAGACTCAGGAAGGAGTTACAAAGATTGTCTTTGTTTCATCTTTGCGTTTTAACCATATCTGATTGTGTCCGGAGAACGTGTTGACGAAACATAGAAGCTCAAAGCCTGCTTTGGAATCTACAAGTTGATCAATTCAGGGCATGGGTAGGGGGAATGTGGTCACAATTGATTCAATGAAGTAAAATCAATGCACATGCGCCACTTTCCAGAGGCTTTCTTTTTGACGAAAACGTGGTGGGACAACCACTCTGTGTGTGTTAACTCCCTAATGATCTCGGCTTGCAATAATTTATCCACCTCCGCCTTGGTGAGTTTAGCTCTTTCTGTTGACAGTTTCCGGAGCCCCTAGCAAATGGGTCGATCTTTAGGGTTGACAAGTAGGCAATGCTCGATTATACTCCGGTCAACTCCGAGGATATCTTCGACTAACCTGGCAAAGACATCCAGATTTTCACGAACCACTTCTTCTAGAAAAGCAGCTATTTCTGAAGGAAGCCCCTTGCCGAATTGAATGGGGTACTCCTTGTCCTCCTTGATGATGGTCTTTATTATAACTTCGCCTTCTAGGATTCGCTTGAGGGAGGTGATCTTCGAGGGGTATTTGGACATCGAAGCTTCCTCCGAATGCTCCTGAACATTATTCACCTGACGAGGATCCAGGGGTGGGCCATGGCCGTATTCTGCCCTTCTCACCGTATCTTGATCGCCGATGATCGCATGTACTCCTCCTTGCTTAGGCATTTTTAGGCACAGGTAATTGTGATGTGCTATGGCTCCAAATTGATTTAGCATGCCCCTTCCGAAAATGGTTTTGTAGGCTTATGGAGCATCGACGACGTCAAATATAACCTCCTCTGATCGTGCCAAGTGCCCCTATCCAAAAGCAACCTTGAGGCCTATCTGGCTAAGGGCATTGAGAGGAGGGCCTGTGAAGCCTTGAAGAGGACGGGCCACCGGAAGTAGATGCTTCTAAGGATACAAAGTTGGTCAAAGGCTTGGATGAAAATGATGTCGGCGAAGCTTCTGCCATTGACCAACACTCTTCAAACCTCGGTTCCTGTAATGTCGGCAGTTATAACAAGGGGATCGACGTGAGGGAACTTAACCCCAGTAGCATCGCCTTTGGAGAAAGATATGGGTACATGGTACTACTTAGGAAGGGCTGTTGTAGATGCCGAAGTCTCGATGTGCCCTACTTCATGGACATATTCCCTCCACTACCTTTTACACATGTTGCCCATAATCCCCCCTCCGGAGATGGGCAGGACCACTTGCTTCTAGTTGTCTTGGATGTCCTCGTGCTTTGGTGGTGGCAATAAGTTGGCCACCGGAGGATTCTTAGGGGGTTCAAATGCGTCCGCACGTCTGACAGCCTGCACGAGCTTCGGGCGTGCTGCGAGAGGCGCTCGGTCTATAGTGCCTCGACCCGAGATTCTCTCGAGATACTCGTTGCGAAGGACGAGTATGGACTTACACGTATCCATGTTGTTGCTCCGATTCTCTCCGTGTATGGACCACAGGAAAGACTGTCCTTATACAGCAGGCCTCCCGGGCAATCTTGAACTTCTTGCCTTATTACCTTGTCCCTGGTGGAACTTCAGAGGAAGCTTTGAGGGGGGAAGCGATGTTAAGAACCTGTGAACAAGAATTCTTTTGTCCTTTCCGCGTGTCGTAAGGCCGGTGCTCAAAGGGGGTCGCACGAGGCGGGCTCAGAGCTTCGCGCTCGATTTTCACCTCCTAGACTAAGGTTGATAGAAGCAGAGTAGTCCTCCGAATTTGTCCTTCCTATGACCTGGCATATTCCTCGAAGTATGCCATCAACTGGGCCACCAAAGAAATGGCTCTTGCGGTGAAGTTTGTCTAGGAGGCCTAGGTAGGTGACGCCTTCGCATGCCGCATCGACAACAGATGAAGTAGACAGCCCCTTAATTTGAGACTTGGTGTGGGCTAACTGCTTGAAGTATGGCCAAAGAGTCTCTCCAGGCTGCTGCTTTACTTGAAAAAGGCTCCCTGTAGACATTGGGGCCACAAAGGTCCCTTGAAAATTGCTTACAAACATTTTTTCAACTACTCCTATGACTTGATTGTTTCGGGCTTTAAGGACCAAGACCACCGAAGAGCCACCCCTTTGAGCGCTAGTGGGAAACACTTTGCTATCGTGTCTCAGACCCCTACGTTGGCTTCTATTGCAAGTGCATAAGAGCGGGTGAATTCTCTGGGGTCGGTTTATCTGGAGTATTTGTCCAGCTTTGTAGCTCGGAACTTAGGATCAAAGCACACTCTTTCAAGATCGGGATGCAGCGGAGATTCTTCATCAAAGGAGGCATTTTCAGCGCTCCTCCGAGTCTCGGTGGCTTCGGGAAGTTGGACGGTATCTGCGTCTTGAGGCGTCTCTGGAACGTCGAGGTTAGCTTGTGGGCAAAGCCTAACGACAGCTTCTTGTCTCTAGCAGTATACCTCCGCCTGAAGCTAGGCTAGCTCAGCGGCCATATCTGAATATTCGATGCCTATTATAGGGTGAGAATGGGGGTATTTATAGGTAAAAATTTAAGGAAAAGACCTTTTTACCCCTCAGTTACAAACGACATAGTGGAAACTATTTCGGTACCCCTAATAGGGTTAAAATGGTAAAAGACTAATTTAATTAGAAAGAAGATAAGTCTTCTATCCTTGCTGGCAGTTTTCCACTGTAGAGGTGGAGCCTTCGAAGTGTATCTTCGAACCGTAGTCTGGGTAGACCCTCTGGCCTTAACTTTACGTCAGTACGAAGATAAATCCTACAACTCCGAGCTCATGTATTGTCTTTGTCTTGTAATCTAGAAGATCCTGGAGATAAAGTATTTTCCCCCAATAGTAGCCCCACAAATACGCTTCTCCAAATAACCTGTATGGCAAGGAGAGCAGTATACGCAAGAAATATTTTCATGCTCAGGTACTTAGCGAAATTTACCATTCTTTGATGCATTCGGAGACTCTCAATCTTCGAACCAGCTTCTATGCGAAGGTACTCGTCGATGTAGCTTCGAAAACAAATCATTGCGAAGCTGAAATAACTGTTAGACTCATAGAAATAGTCGTTACTCCTTTTTTAAATAGAGTTACTCCACCACTTCGATTCTAGAGACATGAATTCTCACGAAGAGTTGTGATAAATTGTAAAGGTAAAGAAGACGAAAAGGCAAATACGAACGGTACATTGCCTGTGAATACACACTATAAATAGCCTAGGAGTACGTTTTGGATACTTTACCAACTACTCCCGCATTTCCCCACTTTCTGCTTCCTGAACCCGAACTCGAACTTCATCTTCTCTCATGGTGAAAACTATCCACAAAGCTCTCGTTCCTGCTTCGACCTTGGCCATGCAGCAAGCGATGGTGGCAGCAGCTGCAGCACCTTCGGGCAATCCTCGTCCGGCTGGTCCTCACGATCTCCACCCGGCGTCAGCCAAATACACAGACCAGTCGTACAACCTGGGACCATCAACTTGCTCGAAGAAGCCCATTGCGGTGGCGATTGCGGGCAAGATGGGTCCAGGGATCAAGATTCGCCAACCCGACAAAGAAGAAATTCCTTCACCACGGGTTGGAGAGGTGGTCGTGTTTGAAGCCTTTTTTGAAGATGGATTGGGACTTCTGGCGGTGGATTTTCTCTCTGAGGTACTGGGATTGTTCCATGTTACTCTACCTCAACTGTCACCCAATGCCATTGCACGTCTAGCTATCTTCGAGTGGGCGATGCAAGCCGAAGGTTGTGAAGGGAGAGCTGAAATCTTCGTAGCGCTTCACAAAGCCTCCTACCAGCCGAAGACTTACCAAGGAACCAGAGGAGAGAAGATGGTGATTGCTTTTGGCAGCATCAACTTCCGGCATCGGGATTAATATCAAACCCGGATTCCAGTGAAGGCCATCAATGCCAGATGATACACAGATTAGGTCCTTCACTGGTTCTATGCCGAGGTAGCAGCGGACAATGCCTTGGATGGACCCCTCGAAGACATCTTCTACTAGAGGGAAGTAGAGGTCCATCAGGACCCAGGCCAGCTCGAAGCTCGTCTCAGACTACTACAAGCCATTATCCACCACATGAGCATGCGAGACTTAGCAGAGGATTTTATTGGACTCTAGATTTCGCCTTTGATGGCTAGCTGGACAATAAACTTCGAAGAGAACTCAGAGGGTGGACCCTAAGAGATTCCTTCAAATGCTGTAGGTAACCTTGAATGCCCTGCAAAATGTTTTACATGTAGTATTGATTTTATAAAAATGATTTAACTAAAAGGAAATCTTATCTTTCAGCTCCACGTGCCCCCTCACTCTGGAGAAAATTGTATGGACATCGGAGAAGATCCTCGGGGCTCCTATGCCCACCGAAAAGGAGTGGAGGGTGAAGTTGGTTGGCAGCTGGGAGCGATTCAACTGAGTATGGAGCGTACTCGGAGTTGAATCTCCCACTCTTCCGGATTGGGACATCTCCAAGCAAGCTCCTAAGAATAGGAAGGCCGAAGTAGGGACTTCAGCACTAGCAAAGATGCTTGTGAAGAAAGTAGCCCGAAACCGAAGGTCCTTGCTCCTACTAAATCCCCCACTTCATCTTCTGAGTCATCTGAAGATGAAGTTAACATAGAAATGGGTAGGGAGTTCGAAGACCTCCTAACAGGGGATGAGGAATCACGAATCGGGGCTGAAGTCCCCGCTCAAGATGACGTGGTGACGCCCATCGTTGGAGACAACCTCGAGCTGGCAGAGACTGAGAACGTCCGGCCTGGTCAAGTATAAGCCTCTGTTGTGGGAGAAGGCGGAGTTGAGACTATGGATGCCCAAGTCTCGCCTCCGGACGAAGTGATAGCTACAGTTGTCGAAGAAGTTTTGGCAGCTAATCCTTTGGTTCGAAGCCCGGAGTTCGAAGAGGACTTCGGTCAGATGTTCGAGCCTCCGAGCAGTCTAGTGCTCGTTTGGCAACAGAATGTCGAAGGTAGACTTTAGGAGAGTACCTTTTCTTTTTCCTTCTTCTTTTTGTGTCCTACAAAATTTATGCAATATCGTATACATTTGGTTTTCATAGGATCGGTTCCAACGGAGGCGACCCCCGCTATGGATGTTGTGCCGGAGGGTGTCATGTCTCTGAAGCCAATTCCTAAAGTAGCTATGAGGATGGGTCCCGGAAAAGGTAAAGGTAAAGGGGGACCTTTGCCTGCTCCCATTCTAGGGTGGACCCCGTCAGAGTCAACGGATGGAGGCCAATCCATGGAGGGAGGTCGATCCATGGAAGCCTCTGAAGATGCCTCGCTGTGCTTCGGCCCATCTCCTAATGAAGACAACCAGAGTGCCTTGTCAAGGCTCCCCCTCCTAGCTCCTTTTCTGGAGTGGAGGACTGGATTTAAGACTTTGTTAGAGCCTCTGGCTCGAGCTAGTCATGAAATTGGGGAGACTGACTTGGTTTCCACTCTTGGGGAAGCTGAGGGATCGGAGATAGACGCAGCTCTGTAGCGGGCAGCCTACCAGGTACGAAGTATCTACAACAATAGAATTAGTTCAAACATATGTAAATAATTTACTTGCATTGCTCTTTTTCTTCCTTCACAGCAAATAGTCCTAGCTCGAGCTGCGGCTATATCACATGAGTGAGAGTGCAACCAGATCAAGGAGAAAGTAACAGCTCTTCAAGGGAATCTTGTTAGCTTTGAGATTCGGACCTCCAGCTTGGAAGAAATGGTGGCCGCAGAAAGAAAGGCTAGGATTAGCTTGGAGGCTCCCAACAATGAGCTCGAGGCTGAACGAGTTGTGCGGGGAGAGCAGGCAACTGCGGGAGTTGAACTGGTCAAGCTCCGAGAAGAGCAACTAAAATTGATGGACGATGCCAACAAACTGCTCGGACAGAATAATTCTTTAATGACAGAGGCAGCTAGACTCTCATCTTTGACAGACGAGCTGTCTTCGTCAAAGACTGCTTTTTTTAAGAGAAGCTAAAATGCGAGAAAGTGACTTCGGACACCATGGACACCCTTTGGGGTGTCTTGGAGTACTTTGGCACTTCTTGTGCTTCTTCTTCGACTAGCGACGTCTCTCTACTGCGGAGGTTGAAGATGATCCAAGCAGCAGCGAAGACCATGAAGACAGCGGGTACTCGGTATGGAGAGATCTCTTTCCAAGTAGCTTCCCTTAGAGTGCTTCGTTACTACGAAGATCTAGGGCTATCCGTTGCACTGGACCCGAAAGCAGCCCCTATCAATTTCGGTGACGAATGGATCCTAACTCCCTCTGTTGATGTAGCTGCGGCTTGGGAGTCCTTTCAACCATCTTGGAGAGCTGAAGGCCGATCTGCTATCAAGACATGGATTGATGAAGGGCTCCATCAAAAACAAGCGCAGTTGCAGCCTTCGAGCAGCAAGCCTCCTTCGGACCCGAAGGTTTAGCTCTCCTTAGGACCCCAATTATGTAAAAATTTATGGTTTTATTCTTTTTTGAATGAAAAGACTTATTTGAAATGTTTTTAGGCTTTTCAACCTTTTTTGGATGAGCTCGAAGTGTTAGAGAATAACGGAGAACTTCGCCTGCAATGGGCCACCTTCGAAACTCTAAGACCTCACATGCGTCGTCGATTTTCAATTCCTCGAGGGAGCTCTGGGGAATTTATACCCGATATATATAAGGAAGTACTAGCTTATATTATAAAGGAGGAAAAGGAAGTTAGTTTAGAAACTTCATCTTCGGGGGACGTCAAATGGTCCGATGAAGAAAATGCTAATAAAGAGCAAGTAGAAAAGAACCCTAAATGACTTCGAAGCTGGGAGAGAAGCCTCGAATGACTTCAGACCTAGGATGAACTTCAGCAAGAACAAAAATACTTCCGAGCTTTGAAAGAAGGGAAGAGGGTTAAGCGCAAAGTCCTAATAACTCCAGCCCCCGGTACAAGTCACCTTCGAAGCCGTACTAATTTTGATAGTAGTTCTAGGGATCGAAGAGTTCTTTGTTTCCTTCTTGGTATAGAGACAAATTTTTCATGATGAAATGTAATCTATTTGAATAATATAAACTAGAAAGTTTAAAAATTGTCTCACTACTTCCCAGCCCCTCTTTGGGTCTAAGCATCTCGGAAATTTGATCGAAGGTGGTTACGCACAACGAAGATAATGTTAGTTAGGAGTACAATTTTGGAGGCTCGGAGCCCCTTATCATATTAAAGATTAAGGATTAAGTCCAAAAATGGTCACTAAATACCTTGAAAATATCTTCGACTCTATTAATTCGGAGTCTGAAGACTGTTAACTTAGTACCCTTTTTTCGAATGTGGTCACTTCGTACTCTTTTTACAGACATTTTCAAGCTATCAGCTCGAAGTCTGTTTTGTTTAGTCTCCTTCGACTCTTTTTACGAATGCTATCAAACCAGTGGTTTGGAATATGCTTTTGTGGTCTCCTTGGACTCTTTTTACGGATGCTTTCAAGCCGGTGGCTTGGAATTTGCTTTTTGTGGCTTTGCCACCTTGTCGGAAGCTTCAAACCAATGGTTCGAAGTTCGTAAAATTGGTTCAAATGAATGTCACTTTCCTTCTCAATCAACTCCATTCTTCTAATGCGTCCACTAGAATTAGGGAATGTTTGAGAAGTAGGCATTATCTGAACCATGAGCTTTATTTATTCAGAAGGTATTTACAAATTATTACGAGGAGCCCCTATGCAAAATATCGCTTAAGGTGCTCCGCATGCCAAGCATGCTTTAATTCTTCACCTTCTAAATTAGCTTAACTTAAAAGAACCAGGGCATCCTGAACGAAGGATGATATATGGACCTTCCCACTTATTTCCTAACTTCTGTAGTGCTATGATGCTTCGCCAAACTAAATGACCTAGTTTAAGTTCATTAAGTTTAATCTTCATGTCATACCAAGCCTTCGTTTGATGTTGATATTTCGTCAAATTTGCAACAACTTGAAGCCTTGTTTCTTCCATTAGATCCAACGAGGCTTGACTTTCATCTTCTTTTTCAGGTTCGATGGTGTGAAGAGATCCTCCTTTAAGCTCTATCGGCGTCATGGCTTCATCTCCGAATAGTAATCTAAAAGGAGTAAAACCTGTGGACCTTGCTTGAGTGGTCCGAATGGACCATAGAATCTTCTGGAGCTCTTCGGTCCACAGTCCCTTTGCAAATCCTACTATCCTTCGATTTAGGCCTGACAAAATGTTACCATTATCTCGCTCGTTTGCTCCATTAGATTTAGGATAACCAATAGCTGCAAAACACATTTCTATGCCAAGACCTTCACAGAACTCTCTAAAGGGTTCGACATTGAGGAGCCATGCTGAATAGCGTGGGCCTCATGGCTCCAGAAGTGATGAGTCATTGTCAACGTTAGTCAAAGAGGACAGAAGAAGAAAAGAGATCTGCTGTTTCATGGGCCGCGTGTGACTCAGGTACACGGGCAGCGAGCGACTGTCGGGCAGAGGAGGCTGCGAAGTCGGGCTGGCCCAATCCGGGTGCATGGGCCAGAAGCAGTAGAAGACCCACTGGGCTGTTGACCAGGACTGACTCAGGTACACGGGCGGTGAGCGATTGCCGAGCTGAGAGAGCTGCGGGGTCGGGCCGGCCCAATCCGGGTACCTGGTGCAAAGCCGGTGGAGGCTTTGTCAGTTTCGGCGCAAAACTGACAACCGTTGATTCTGTATCCGACTGTCCAGAAGAGAAGTCGTAGTCGCTATGAAAGCTGAGCTTCCAGATAAGTCATCTGTAACTCTAGGCCCACAGTCAGTCAGTCGTGTCTGTAAAAATTCCTAAGGGTAGTAGAGTCTTTTCCTTTATTTTTGAGTCTGTAAAAACCCTAAGGGGCTGGTAGAATATTCCTAGTGTTGGGCTGCCTATAAATAGGACCCCAATCCCTAGGGTTTGGACTACCCTTTTGGCTGAAATCAAATCCACTCTATTGGGTCACTTTTTGTCTCTTGCCTTGCCTCTCTCTTCTCTGGTTCCCTGCTTGCGCCGCTAGGAAGCTTTGCCCCTATGTTTAATGCCTTGCTTTTAATGTTGCAGTAAATGCCCTATTTCGTTGTGTGCTGCATCTGCAAAGGTTTTAATTGGCTTCATTTCATTAGCATAGCAAGTTTTCCCGTGATTTTTGAGACTTTGGAGGCTTCGGCTGGGTGTGTTCTTCACTCTAGTAGTACTAGTTCTTGTTGTTGCAAGTAGTACTACTTCCCTGCAGCTACAGTGTTCTGTGCAGCTTTTCACCTTCTACTGCACAGCTTTTTGATCGAAGCTGACAGGGTCCATTACCTTTCTGCCTGTGTTTCTGGCGAAGTCTCTCTCTGTTCGAAGCCCCTCAGCTTCGTGAGGCAGGCTTCGGTCTAACACCTTCGAAGGCTACGGTCGATCTTCGATTTTTGTTAGTGTTCTGGGCTGCTAAGCTTCGAAGCATTTTCTGATCGTTAGCATCGCATACTTCGAACGATAGTGCGAAGGGGCTTCGGCTCTATCCGTTCGAAGTCCATACTTCAACAAGTTTCGAAGTTGGGTTCGAAGCTTGTGGCTCGGCTAAGCTTCGCACTGACCTCTGTGTGGCGTGTCACCTTTCGCCTCTCTTTTCGGAGCTTGCTCTTTTCGAAGGTAGAGCATTGACTTCGGACTTGGTTTTATGTCGTGTGGCAGGCTTCGATTTTTGTTCGAAGATTGTTCGTTTGTGTGCTGTGTTCGAAGCTTTCTGTTCGAAGGTTTCGCTTCGAAGCTTTCGGTTCGAAATTGTGTTCGAAGTCTTGTCTTCGAAGTGCGAACTTCGAAGCAAGCTCCGACTCTGTTACTTCGCTCCAAAGCATACTTTGCTCCCTGCTCCTTCGAACTAGGCTAGAACCAAATACCTTCGGCTTCTTCGACATGCCTCGCAACTGACCTCCGAAGCAGGCTCCGTCACCAACCTCCGAAGCAGACCTCGACGTGCGAAGGGGGCTTCGCCAAGTTCCGAACAGGAGACAAATTTGGACAGTAACTTCTCTTTTCATCTTATACATTCTTAGATCATTTCATTGAGAAGTTTAGGCCTGTTACACCTCATTCATCTGCCTAGTTGCACTACTTTAGTATTACTCTGTTTATCATCAGTTGCTTCTAGGTTAGAAACCTTTAGACTTAGGCCTACTGTTTATTTTCTGCTGCGTAGTCTTTTGAGGTGCGTTGGGTATTGGGAACAGGCCATTGATTCGAAAGAATTTTTAAGGCGCCCATTCACCCCCCCCCTCTGGTCGCTACTTTCGGTCCTACAAGTGGTATCAGAGCTTGGTTAGGGTTTTTCCAAACCTTAACCGGTTCTAAACCCCGGTAGTGACCATGACGTCTCCTGGCAAGGTCCCGTCCTTGGAAGCCTATGGCTATAACTGTTGGAAGACTCGCATGCGAGCCTATCTCATGAGCCAGGGTTCGGACATATGGGACATCTGTGTTCACACCACGTTTGTCATTTTGCCAGTTACTGAGCAAGGTACTACTGGTATCATTGCTCAGCATCTGAGCAACAGTAAGGCTGTGAACATTTTGTTTTCTGGCTTAGGTCCCACTGAGTTTGAGCGTGTGAGTCATCTCTCCACTGCGAGAGAGATCTGGGCTACCCTCAAGGCACACCATGAGGGAACAGCACAGGTCAAGGCTCGGCTCTATCAGACCTACCGGCGTGAATATGAGAATTTCACACAGAAGCCGGGTGAATCTGTTGAGGCTTTGTTTGGTCATTTTCAGTCGATCATAAACAAGCTTCGGGACAACAAGGCTGAGGGTGCTCAGTTAGTCTCAAATCATGAGCAGGCGCTCAAGGTTCTCCATACCTTGGACCCAAAGATCTGGGAGATCAAGGTATCCTCTATCGTTGAGAGCACTTCTTACGATACCTTGACCATTTCTGAGTTGTTTAGCAAGCTGAAGGCCACTGAGGTAGATATCCAGCTGAGATCAAATCTCACTGGTTCTGGATCAAAATCCCTGGCCCTTGCTACACCTTCTGTTGATCCCTCTTCTGTGAGTTGTGCTGGGTTCTCTTTGATGTCTATCACTGAGGACCAGCTAGAGTTATTGGGAGATGATGATTTGTGTCTTTTTAACAACCGGGTGCGTCGTGTCTATGATAAGAGAATGTTCAAAAGACACGGCACAAAATCCGGATGCTTTGAGTGTGGTGATTCAGGACACTTCATCGCCGACTGCCCCAAGTGCAATGGATATAAAAAGGGCACCGGTGGCAGCTTCCACGACTCCGGCAAGCACGACAGCTCCTCCTTCAACAAGGGCAAGCCGAGGACTAGATTCTTCAGAAAGGCCCTGAAGGACTACCGGCGAGAGAACAAGAAGCGCGACAAGGCCTTCTTCGCCGAGATGGAGAAGAGCTACTCCAAGCAGTCCACGTCTTCTTCCTCTTCATCAAGCTCAAGTGATGAGGAGATCGTTATCAGGAAGGGGAAGGACAAGGACGATCCAGCGGGCCTTTGCTTCATGGCCTTCGGAGACAAGCCGAAGAGCCGCTCACATCAGCGCCGAAGATCCCGTAAGAGTTTCTGCTCAATGGCTCTTGGGGATAGGGAAGAAAAGAGCTCCTCCGACGACTCCGACGACGACGACAACAAGGTATCTTCTTATGAGCAAGAAATTGTTGATTTACTTGAGAGCAATCGTTAGGAGTTAAAGTATCGGGAGAAACTGCTTAGGGGGGCCAAGAAAAGGATAGACAAGTTAGAGAGTGAGCTTGCCGTAGCCAACGGCAGAATTGAGAGTCTATCTTCTTCCCCTTGCTTGGGTGATAGCAGTGAGTGCCCGAAGTGTGAGGTGCTTCTGTGTGACCTGTCGACTCTGAAGTCCAGGTACACAGAAAGGGTTGATGAGAGGGACGCTTTGGCCACTGAGCTTGAAAGCGCTCAGCTGGAGCTGAAAGATGCTCAAGCCACTGTCGTCGCACCCTGTGTTGATTGCCCATCTCATTTAGCTGCCTTAGCTGAGCTGAAATCCAAGGGTAATGAACATTTGGGTGATTTGGAGAGGTTGAGAGCTAAGCTTGCCCAGACTAGGCTAGAGCTTGAGACACTGTCAGTTCCACCCACTGTCTGTGAGAACTGTCTGTCTCTTAGAATGGAGTTGATCAAGCTAAAAGTCGGGAAGTCTGTCCAAGTAGAGAGTGAGTGTGAGACTTGCTTGTCTCAGGTGGAGGTTCTAGCTTCTTTGAGAGAGGAGCTAGCAGATTCTCAGAATGAGAACTTTTACCTCCGTTCTATCCTGAGTTGGATCAGTGCCAGAGAGCCACAGCTTGGCATGATGATCCAGCAGTTCAAGAGACAGGATGGGTTTGGAGTAGGTTATACCTACACCAAGGCTGACTTTGAGAGTGCCATTAGCCGGGCAGTGGAGTGGAGTAAAATGACTCCAGAGCAGAGGTATCCCAAGACTCACTCCACTGAGTCTTCCCAGGCTTGTCAGCCCAAGGATGGAGTGATCCATGAACCACCTAAAGCTCCACCCAAGAAGCCTATCTGGGTTCCGAAGCCCAAACACCTCCACTCTTCTCTAGACTCTCTTCCTGGACCCTCTCAGCCCAAGAAGATAACACCAATCACCACTAAGCTCAAGAACCCCAAGCCTCAACCACATCCCAAGAAGCCTACCTATCATTATGAGTACTGTCAAAGAGACGGGCATCTTGCGGAGTTTTGCTTCTGGAGGAAGCGGGTTGAGAGAGCAGAGAGGGCTCGTAGTGATCAGGAGCAGTTCTACCAGCAGGGTGGTAGACTGCGTGTTCCTCGACGCGGGGAGAGGCTGGAGGCCAGGCTGCGTCGTATAGGTGGTGGTAGAGGAGACGGTTTTCTTGCCCGTGCTCCAGTTGGTGGTGTCCGTTCTGGCAGAGTTCCAGACCATGTTGGCTACGGTTCTGGACCTCGTGGCCGCAGGGTTAGGCAGAACCGAGGACCGAGCCTTGAGCCGCGTTTTGGTCCAAACTCTTTTGATGGTTTTCGCTTTCCATTTTTTGAGCAGATGGCTCGACACTGGTTTAGCTCTTTTGCTAAACCTGGTGCCGGACCATTTGCTCCCACTTACAGACACTGATTGTGCAGGACCGGGGACTGGAGGATGTTTGGATCATGGACTCATGATGCTCTCGCCACATGACGGGACATCGCAGATGGTTCTCCAGTCTCACTCCCCCGAGCTCCAAAGAATACATCACGTTCGGGAACAACGGTCAAGGGAAAGTAAGTGGCATAGGCTCAATACGCATTTCAGATCATTTCTCTTTGAAGAATGTTGCTTTGGTTAAAAATTTGAACTTCAACTTGATTTCTGTTTCGCAACTTCTTGAGGATGGTTTGGAGGTGCGTTTTAAGAAGGGCAATTCTTCTGTGGTTGATTCTAGAGGGTCTTTGGTTTGTCAGATCTTACCATTCGGTAAAGTTTTTCGAATTGACTTCTCTAGTTCTTTTGGCCCTTCTCGCTGTTTGATTGCTGGATCTTCTTCTGAGCTCTGGAAGTGGCATAGAAGGTTAGGTCATTTGAGTTTTGATCTGCTAGTCAGGTTAAGCTCTATGGACCTCATTCGAGGATTGCCCAAGCTTAAGATGGAGAAGGATCTAGTTTGTCATCCCTGTCATCATGGGAAAATAGTTGCCGCTTCTCACTCACCTGTGACTCAGGTGATGACTTCGTATCCAGGTGAGCTTTTACACTTGGACACTGTTGGTCCAGCTCGGGTACGTTCAGTCGGTGGGAAGTGGTATGCACTTGTGATTGTTGACGACTTTTCTCGATTCTCGTGGGTTTTCTTTTTGGAGTCTAAGGATGAAACGTTTCAGTTTGTTCATGACCTGATCTTGAAGTTGAAGAATGAGAACAATGGTCGAATGCGAGCAATTCGCTCCGACAATGGCTCTGAGTTCAAGAACTCTCAGTTCGTCAGCTTCTGTAGTGATCAGGGTCTGGACCATCAGTTTTCTTCTCCTTACACTCCCCCACAGAACGGCGTTGTGGAACGAAAGAACCGCACGCTAGTCGAGATGGCCAGGACGATGCTCGATGAGCACAGGACTCCTAGGCGTTTTTGGGCTGAAGCCATGAACACGGCTTGCTATCTGGCCAACCGCATTTTTCTTAGAGCTTACCTTGGTAAGACATCATATGAATTGAGGTTTGGCAGACAGCCCAAGGTGAGCCACTTGCGAGCGTTTGGCTGCAAGTGCTTTGTGCTCAAGAAGGGAGGGCACTTGGACAAGTTTGAGTCTCGTTGCTGGGATGGTGTTTTTCTTGGCTACGCTTTGCATTCTCGAGGCTTCCGTGTTTGGAACCTCGAATCCCAGCTGCTTGTCGAGACCTGTGAGGTTTCATTTGATGAGTCCTTGCCTTCTTTGAATCCTTCTTTTGAGCTTTCTGGCGATGATGAGCTCGGAGAGTCCATCTTTGAGGAAGATGAGGATACTCCAGCTGCTGATGAGGGTGGGCCTTCTGCATCCCCCGCAGAGCCCACACCTTCTGAGACTTCGACTGATGATGAGGGTGGACCACTGATCACTTCTTCCACTTCGATCGAGCCCTCTCAGTCGAGTCCAGAGGTGCCAGCTGCTGACTCCGGTGAGGTGACTTCGGATCACCAGGGAACCCGAGCTGTACAGCGTGATCACCCCTCAGAGCTCATCATTGGTGATTTGACTGAGAGAACTTTGCGTTCTTCTGCCTCTCTTGCTGTGTTTGCTGAATCTGCGTTTGTTGCATCTTTTGAGCCCAGAGACATCTCTCATGCTCTTTCTGATTCTAATTGGATTAATGCTATGCAAGAAGAGCTTGAGAATTTTGTCCGCAATCGGGTTTGGACATTAGTTGAGCCGCCACCAGGATGCAACCCCATAGGCACCAAGTGGGTATTCAAGAACAAACAAGGTGAAGATGGGGTTGTGGTGCGCAACAAGGCTCGACTAGTTGCCCAGGGTTATTGCCAGAAGGAAGGTATTGACTTTGAAGAAACCTTCGCTCCTGTTGCCCGTCTTGAGTCCATTCGTATTCTTCTAGCTTTTGCCGTTTCGAAGGGTTTTAAGCTTTTTCAAATGGATGTTAAGAGTGTGTTTCTGAACGGGTACATAGAAGAGGAGGTTTATGTTAGGCAACCCCCCGGTTTTGAGAACCCTAAGTTTCCTCGACATGTTTTTAAGTTGCACAAAGCTTTATACGGGTTGAAGCAAGCCCCCAGGGCTTGGTATGACCGGTTGAAGCAATTTTTGTTGGGGAAGGGCTTTGTGATGGGTTCTGTGGACAAAACTCTCTTTTTGCTCAGAGTCGCTTCAGACTTCTTAGTTGCTCAGATTTACGTGGACGATATTATTTTTGGCGGTACTACTAATGATCTTGTGTCCAAGTTTTCTGAGCAGATGCACAGTGAGTTTGAGATGAGCCTCATGGGTGAGCTCAAGTACTTCTTAGGGCTCCAGATCAAGCAGACCAAGGACGGCACCTTCATCCACCAAGGTAAGTACACTCATGATATGTTAAAGAAATTTGACTTTGGTGGTGAATTGAAGCCGCAGATGACCCCGATGGGCACTTCTGGGGGTTTGGACAAGGACGAGAGCGGTGTCAAGGTCAATGAAAGAGAGTTTCGAGGGATGATCGGTTCGCTGTTGTACTTAACGGCAACAAGACCGGACATACAGTTCGCCGTGGGACTTTGCGCGCGTTTTCAGTCTTCACCACGCGCGTCTCACCGGCAGGCTGTCAAGCGCATTTTCAGGTATCTCACCTATGCGCCTGATCTTGGTCTTTACTATTCAGCATCATCATCTCTTGATTTATCTGGCTTTTCGGATGCTGACTTTGGTGGGTGCCGGTTGGATCGCAAGTCGACTTCCGGTACTTGCCAGTTTCTCGGTTCCTCTCTTGTCTCTTGGTCTTCTCGAAAGCAATCTGGAGTTGCTCTTTCGACCACAGAGGTTGAGTATGTAGCTGCTGCTAGCTGCTGCTCACAGTTGGTTTGGATGATTTCCACTCTACGAGATTTTGGGTTGTTCTTTCCTACTAGGGTTCCATTGTTTTGCGACAGCACCAGTGCTATTAGTGTAGGGAAAAACCCGTGTCTCCATTCAAAGACCAAACATATTGATGTGCGCTTTCACTTCTTGCGGGATCAATATGAGAAAGGTGTCATTGACCTTGTTCATGTTGATACCCATCATCAGTTGGCTGACATTTTCACCAAACCCCTAGATCAGTCTACTTTTGAGCGTTTACGAGGGGATTTGGGTGTTGTGTATCCTTTCTAGGATATTTTGCGTCAGTTTTCCTTCTTCTTTACTCTTTTCTTAAGTCTTTATGTGTGTGTTCATATCTTGCATATTCACATATCACACTTTTGAGCCTGCTTCTGTTATATGATTGAACTGCTTTACTTATTCTAGCTAGTACATGCTTTTGATTACTTGTCGATGATCATGCTTTGGTTCAGTTCACTTGATATATCTGATATCTGTCATATGCATGGCTTTTACGCTTTCAACTTCAAAAATGATCACCGTTACTTCTGGTAACTAGCATGTGTAGGCTGAGTGCTTTTGTTATCTGCTACATGCCTTGTAGCTAGTTCATCACATAGATGCAGATATGCAACTTGGACATCTTTATGCTTTAACATGGAAAATGAGCTATGACAATCAAAAATGAATGAAAATTTCATGCCTTTTTATGCTTGAATTGAAAAGATCCAAGTGGGTTTGCTTTGTCGCATTGCATTGTTCTGGATCGCTTACCATAGCACATTGGTATGAACTAGGACAGTGTAGTGTATGCCAAGACCAATGTCTTAAGCTTCTGATGGTCCAGTTTTGGCCTAGGCTTGACTTGATCGGTTAGCATAAGGTTTGACATGCAAATAACCCTTGGCATAAATGAAAAAGGAAATCTGAAAAAGCCTGAACATTTAAAAGATAACACATTTGCTGAAGCACTTTGGTGTGGACAATGCTTAACTTGGTAGATTTCAGTTAGCTTCTGCATCTCATGTTTTACCTTGCTTGTTTACTGGAACATGTGGTGATGCTTTTGTTTGCAAAAAAACTGAAAAATGCGTGCTAAATGACTTTCTTTAGATATCATCTATTGCACTGATCATGCCATGTGTCTTCGACAATATCTCTTTTGCTGTATCTGTTCGATGTTGTAATTGCAGTCAATCATATCTGAGAAGCATGTTTTCTACACTCCTTCTGCACTCCAGTTGACTTCACTGCATATTTTGAGGGGGAGTTGCATTTCAGGGGGAGTCTGTGTCTCTATTGAGTGCTTGATGAGTTCACTTGTCAACAAGGGGGAGAAAATTTGGGATCAGAGTTTAAGGGAGAGTTCTTACTCTGTTGCTTGTTATTCTGAAATCGCACTCATTTTGAGCTTTTACGTTTTGGTTAACCATAATGACCGTTTCTTGCTTTTGTTTGGCTTTTGGTCATTAGGGTTAAACTTTTACCTTATTTTTCTTCTTCTCTGTTTTCTTGTGTTTTGTTTTCGTGTTTCGACATTTGTTCGCAGGTGCTGAAGAGCCGAGAAAAGAGGAGTGTTGACAATGCACTCATCAAGGGGGAGATTGAGGAGCCATGCTGAATAGCGTGGGCCTCATGGCTCCAGAAGTGATGAGTCATTGTCAACGTTAGTCAAAGAGGACAGAAGAAGAAAAGAGATCTGCTGTTTCATGGGCCGCGTGTGACTCAGGTACACGGGCAGCGAGCGACTGTCGGGCAGAGGAGGCTGCAAAGTCGGGCTGGCCCAATCCGGGTGCATGGGCCAGAAGCAGTAGAAGACCCACTAGGCTGTTGACCAAGACTGACTCAGGTACACGGGCGGTGAGCGATTGCCGAGCTGAGAGAGCTGCGGGGTCGGGCCGGCCCAATCCGGGTACCTGGTGCAAAGCCAGTGGAGGCTTTGTCAGTTTCGGCGCAAAACTGACAACCGTTGATTCTATATCCGACTATCCAGAAGAGAAGCCGTAGTCGCTACGAAAGCTGAGCTTCCGGATAAGTCATCTGTAACTCTAGGCCCACAGTCAGTCAGTCGTGTCTGTAAAAATTCCTAAGGGTAGTAGAGTCTTTTCCTTTATTTTTGAGTCTGTAAAAATCCTAAGGGGCTGGTAGAATATTCCTAGTGTTGGGCTGCCTATAAATAGGACCCCAATCCCTAGGGTTTGGACTACCCTTTTGGCTGAAATCAAATCCACTCTATTGGGTCACTTTTTGTCTCTTGCCTTGCCTCTCTCTTCTCTGGTTCCCTGCTTGCGCCGCCAGGAAGCTTTGCCCCTATGTTTAATGCCTTGCTTTTAATGTTGCAGTAAATGCCCTATTTCGTTGTGTGCTGCATCTGCAAAGGTTTTAATTGGCTTCATTTCATTAGCATAGCAAGTTTTCTCGTGATTTTTGAGACTTTGGAGGCTTTGGCTGGGTGTGTTCTTCACTCTAGTAGTACTAGTTCTTGCTGTTGCAAGTAGTACTACTTCCCTGCAGCTACAGTGTTCTGTGCAGCTTTTCACCTTCTACTGCACAGCTTTTTGATCGAAGCTGACAGGGTCCATTACCTTTTCTGCCTGTGTTTCTGGCGAAGTCTCTCTCTGTTCGAAGCCCCTCAGCTTCGTGAGGCAGGCTTCGGTCTAACACCTTCGAAGGCTACGGTCGATCTTCGATTTTTGTTAGTGTTCTGGGCTGCTAAGCTTCGAAGCATTTTCTGATCGTCAGCATCGCATACTTCGAACGATAGTGCGAAGGGGCTTCGGCTCTATCCGTTCGAAGTCCATACTTCAACAAGTTTCGAAGTTGGGTTCGAAGCTTGTGGCTCGGCTAAGCTTCGCACTGACCTCTGTGTGGCGTGTCACCTTTCGCCTCTCTTTTCGGAGCTTGCTCTTTTCGAAGGTAGAGCATTGACTTCGGACTTGGTTTTCTGTCGTGTGGCAGGCTTCGCTTTTTGTTCGAAGATTGTTCGTTTGTGTGCTGTGTTCGAAGCTTTCTGTTCGAAGGTTTCGCTTCGAAGCTTTCGGTTCGAAATTGTGTTCGAAGTCTTGTCTTCGAAGTGCGAACTTCGAAGCAAGCTCCGACTCTGTTACTTCGCTCCGAAGCATACTTTGCTCCCTGCTCCTTCGAACTAGGCTAGAACCAAATACCTTCGGCTTCTTCGACATGCCTCGCAACTGACCTCCGAAGCAGGCTCCATCACCAACCTCCGAAGCAGACCTCGACGTGCGAAGGGGGCTTCGCCAAGTTCCGAACAGGAGACAAATTTGGACAGTAACTTCTCTTTTCATCTTATACATTCTTAGATCATTTCATTGAGAAGTTTAGGCCTGTTACACCTCATTCATCTGCCTAGTTGCACTACTTTAGTATTACTCTGTTTATCATCAGTTGCTTCTAGGTTAGAAACCTTTAGACTTAGGCCTACTGTTTATTTTCTGCTGCGTAGTCTTTTGAGGTGCGTTGTGTATTGGGAACAGGCCATTGATTCGAAAGAATTTTTAAGGCGCCCATTCACCCCCCCCCCCTCTGGTCGCTACTTTCGGTCCTACAGACATCAAATTGGGTGTCATTGTTGATTGTAAGCTGTCGATGCACTCTGAACCTGCATATAATATTGTTCCAAAGAATTTTTGTACATTTTTTGAAGTGATAGCTGTGAGGGGTTCTGCTTCGACCCACTTGGAAAAATATTCAATTGCTGCCATCGCAAATTTTAAACTTCCTTTTGCCATTGGAAAAGGGTCAATGGGATCCATGCTCCATCTGGCCATTGGCCAGACTAGAGCAATAACTTGAAGAGGTGTTAGCAGACGATGGCTTCATCTTCCCATCCATTGACAACCTTGGAAAGTGCGGACTAAGGCCTCCGCATCAGCTACTATTGTAGGCCAATAAAGCCCCTGGCGAAGTGTTTTTCCTACCAAAGACCGAGGGGCAAGATGGCTACCACAAAGGCCTTCATGAATTTCTCAAAGTATATCTTGGCTTTTGGCTTGAGAAATACATCAGAGTAGGGGGGAACATACTCCAACCTTGTAAAGAATACCGTTGATAATGTGATAATTCTGGACTCTTAATTGCAATATAGAAAGCTTCAGGCCTTCGGGTAAGTTGGCTTTGCCTTGCAGTAATTCCATGATCGAACTTTGCTAGTTAGTGTTCGAAATGCAAAGGACCTCCGTAGGATGGAGTTGGGGCACCGAAGGCGAAGTAAGCTCTTCATGAAAAGCTCCTTCTGGAATATCTATGGCTCCGGCTACAGCTTTTGCTAGGACATCAGCTTGTGCATTGTCAGCTCTTGATATACTTTGGATATCTTCTAGATATTTTGCAAGTTGCGGATGCCTGACTTGAAAACTTTTATCAACGTGCCCTGCTATAACTTGAGAATCTGTTTTTATAGCAACTCTTGTAGCACCAAGAGCACGCGCCTTTCGAAGTCCTAGCAAAATTCCCTCGTACTCCGCAATATTATATGTGGACTTAAAATTGAGCCTTGCAGAGTACATTGCTCTTTGTCCTGAGGGTGAAATTATCACTACTCCAACACCTGCTCCGTATGCTTGAAAAGCTCCATCGTAGTATATGGTCCAAATTCCTTCGCTTGATTTTTCCGGAGCCCAGACTGCAGATGGAGACCATTCTGCTGCAAAATCTGCCACCACTTGTGACTTAATTGCTATCCTTGCTACAAAGGAGATGCCTAAGGGTGCTAGCTCGATGGCCCATTTTCCAATTTTCCCCATAGAATCTTTGCTTCGAAGCATATCTCCCAAAGCATATCTTGTTTTTGCTCCGGATAAAGCATCAAATACAAATATACTGGATTCTGTACCAACTTCCCATTGAAATCTACTTGTCTAACAAGGACTGCACTGACAGTGGAGATGGTAGCTGCAAGGTAAATAAGAAGTGTTTCATCTGCCATGGGCACATTGAGTGTTGCGAGGTTGCTGAGATAATCTTTAATGTCATCAAAACTCTTTGGCACTCCTATGTCCATGCAAAATCTTTAGACCCTTTCAATGCTTTGAATATGGGTAGGCTTCACTCTGCGGACCTTGCTAGAAATCTGCTAAGTGCTGCAAGGTGTCCAGTAAGCTTCTGTGCCTATTTTAAATTCTCTAATGGAGCCATTCTTTGTAGTGCAGTTATTTGAGTTGGGCTAGCTTCGATTCCCCTACTCAAAACTAAATACCCAAACAATTTTTCAGCTTGAGCCCGAAGATACATTTTTCGGGGTTGATGCAGACTCCACATGCTCGGAGGCTCTCAAATGTTTCTACTAAGTCTAGACTATGCTGGTGCTTTAAAGCACTCTTTATTACAATTTCATCCATATAGGCTTCTACATTACAGCCTATTTGGTGACCTAGAGCCTTAGCAATTAATCTTGAAAAAGTTTCCCAGGCATTTCTCAAGCCGAAGGGCATTCTCACATAGCAGAAGACTCCCGAAAGAGTTACGAAGCATGTTTTGATTTCATCTTCACGCTTTAACCATATTTGATGATATTCGGAATATGCGTCGAGGAAACTCAATAACTCTGAACCAACAGTAGAGTCAACTAATTGATCTATACAAGGCATGGGGTAGGGGTCACGTGGGCATGCTTTATTCAAGGATGTAAAATCAATACACATGCGCCATTTTCTGGAGGCCTTCTTTTTAACGAAGACTGGGTTGGCTAACCACTCCGTATGAGCTACTTCTTTGATAATCCCATCTTTCAACAATTTTTCCACTTCTGCCTTAACAAGGCTTGCCCTTTCCGCTGATAACTTTCAGAGCCCCTGCCGAACAGGCCAAACCATTGGGTTCACAAGCAAACTGTGCTCAATGATATTTTAGCTAACTCCCGGAATGTCTTCATCGGACCAAGCAAAGATATCCAAATTCCCTCTAACTACTTCTTCCAATGAAGTAGCGATTTCCGAAGGAAAATCTTTGCCAAACTGAAAGGGATAGTCTTTACCGTCCTTTGCAATAATCATTGTTATAATTTCTCCTTCCAGAATTGGCCTTGGAAAGGATATCTTCGAAGATTCACTTGATGCAGGGATATCCTCCGAATTGCTTAGCACATTATTCACTTGTCTTGGATCAAGAGGTGGGCCATGGCCGTATTCTGCCCTTCACGCAGTGGCTTGATCATCAAAGACAGTAAGTACTCCTGCTTGCGTAGGCATCTTCATGCAGAAATAATTATGGTGCGCCACAGCTCCGAATTGATTTAACACACCCCTTCGAAAGATGACATTATAAGCGTAAGGGGCATCCACAACATCAAAAATTACTTCCTGTCCTTGCCAAGCGTCCCTCTCTGAAGGCAACATCAAGACCTATTTGGCCGAGGGCATTAAGAGGAGGTCCTGCGAAGCCTTAAAGGGGATTAGCTGTGGGGAGGAGATGCTTCCGGGAGATGTAGAGATGATCGAAGGCTTGAACAAAAATAATATCCGCAGAACTTTCGCCATCGACTAGTATTCTACGAACTTCTATTCCTACAATATCGGCAGTGATGACAAGGGGATCGACATGGGGGAATTTTATACCTGCTGCATCAGCTGCAGAGAAGGATATAGGCACATGGGACCACTCGGGCATTGCTGCTGCTGACGAAGAGGTTCCAATATGGCCTACATCTTGAACATACTCTCTCCGTTGCCTTTTTGACATGCTACCTAGGGTTCCTCCTTTGGAGATAGGAAGGACCACTCTTTTGCCCCGGTCTTGAGTGGTCGAAGTTATCTACATGTACGACTGCCTGCATAGGCTCTAGACGTGCCTCGGGGGGGGGGGGCTCGGTCAGTAGTGCCTCGACCAGAGCTCCTTTCGAGGTACTCGCTTCTTAAAGCTAGTATAGACTTGAATGCATCGGTAGCATGACTTTGGTTTTCGCCGTGAACATAGCAGAAGAAGGCCTGGCCCTTGCTAGCTGGCTTCCCTAGTGGCCTTCAGCCGCTGACCTTGTTTCTCGAAGCTTGTGGACTCTTGGGGGAAAATTTTTGCGGAGAAGGATCAATGTTCAGGACTTAGGAGCGAGGATGCTTCTGTCCTCGATGCTTGTCATGCTGTATGTCGAAGTTGGGCCCTTGCGAAGGTGTTGAAGTTTTCACTTCGAGCTTAACTTCTTGGATAATTGGTGAAGACGAGGTTGTTCTTTGGATCCATCCTTCCTCCGACCTAGCATACTCCTCAAAATAAGCCATCAATTGTGCTATGGAGGATATATGCTTCTGATGAAGCTTGTCGAGGAGGCCTGCATGGGTGACTCCTTCTCGGGCTGCATCGACCATGGATGATGCAGACAATCCTCTTATCTGTGACTTCATATGAGCGAAGCGCTTAAAGAACTGCCTCAAAGTTTCTCCAGGTTGCTGCTTCACCTGAAAGAGACTCCTAGTGGACATAGGGGGCACAAAAGTACCCTAGAAGTTACTTATGAATTTTTTTCTTTACTGCTCCTACGATTTAATTGATCCTGGTTTCAAAGACCAGAACCAATGCAAAGCAACTCCTTCAAGCATATGAACGAGAGAACTCTTCCGTTGGCTTCAATCGCTAAAGCATATGAACGAGAGAACTCCCCTAGATCTTCTTCCCCGGAGTACTTATAGAGCTTCGAAGTTTTGAACTTGGGGTCGAAGCGCACTTTTTGTAAGTGGGGGTGCAGCGGAGATTCGCTATCAAAGGAAGCATTCTCGGGGGCTTCGGGATAAAAAGGAGGGTCATCGTCTTGAGGCACCTCTAGAATGACAGGGGTAGCTTGGAGAAGAAGCCTATCTGTAGCTTCCTGCCTCCACCTTGTCACTTTGGCTTGAAGACTGGCCATCTGGGTTGCCACATCATCAAGGCTACGTTCATTTCTTCCGGAAGGAGCTTCCGGGTCTTGAGAACTGAGTAGGTCAGTTCGGAGTACAGATGGAGCTACAGGAGAAGCTCCGTCGGTTCGAAGCATAGATAGAGTCCCTGAAGGGGCTTTGTATGTTCGAGGAAGAGTATTCATTTAGGGGGTGTGGGGTGGGGGAACTATAGAAGGTCCTCCGACCTCAACTGCATTTGAAGATCTCACTCCAGAGGTCCGATGGGGACTACCACCTGAGCTCCATTTAGGAGGCATGGCTCTAGAAAGAAGTTGGTAGAGAACAAAGTTTTCATACTAAGTTCCCCACGGACGGCGCCAACTATTGGCATAAAAGATTACGCTAACATGTTCTCTAAGATTAATCACTAACAAACAAAGAGTTTGTGAACCAGACTATCTCAAGCCTCCGTATTGGATAATAGCTCGAAGTAGTTCAAAGTTTTGTATTGAATATCTGAATATTCGATGCCTATTATAGGGTGAGAATGGGGGTATTTATAGGTAAAAACTTTAAGGAAAAGACCTTTTTACCCCTCAGTTACAACTGGCATAGTGGAAACTATTTCAGTACCCCTAATAGGGTTAAAATGGTAAAAGACTAATTTAATCAGAAAGAAGATAAGTCTTCTATCCTTGCTGGCAGTTTTCCACTGTAGAAGTGGAGCCTTCGAAGTGTATCTTCGAACCAGAGTCTGGGAAGATCCTCCGGCCTTAACTTTACGCCAGTACGGAGATAAATCATGCAGCTCCGAGCTCATGAATTTTCTTTGTATTGTAATCTAGAAGATCCTGGGGATGAAGTATTTTCCCACAACAAATAGTAAGAAAGTAATCTCTTGAGGTGAACCTTGAAATAGTATGGTCGCTAGTTGTTCTCGGTGTATTAGCTAGGTCTAAGGCTACATCAGCTCAGTTTGATCTCTTAGATTGATGTGATCTAGGTGTGATAATTTGAGGCTTCATCGGTTAAGTCTGACATCTCTTGCTATTGTATCTTTTTCATGTTGTATACCATTCATCTAAATAAAGCATGCCCGATTCTTTGATATATTATTAAGATCATCATGACTAGCTATTGTCTCAGTTAGATCCGATTTAGTTATTGTGATTATTTTCATGATATAGACTTGTTATCTGGCACGTTATATTTATTTCTGTCGGAGTACAAGCCAATGGGTTTTCTTTGATTCCACGATATATCTTATAAGTCATCGGAGAAGCATCCGTTGGCCTGTGCGGTTCACTGTTCTTCTTATCAGCCGATGGCATGCTCGCTCGATCTCTTCATTTCAAGTCATTGGCCTTATGGCCCACCGAGATGATATTCCAAAATCCAATCCTTGTCATGATCCTTGGCTCGATAGCCAATAGGCCATGCTACTAATGTCATATTTTCTGTTCCCTTATTAGTTGCAGGGTCAAATTGATTGTCACGCCTTGAACCCTTTTTTCTAAGAATGTAGGACATGCACTTGAGTAAAGCAGATCTCTCAGGTCACGCATGTGTCAAAGTGTGACTAAAAATCGCACCAACACGCTTTTTGGCACGCCCGGTGGGACCACAAACTTTGCTTACTCATCAGACGAGGCCAAAGGTGGTAACATATTGAGGGAACAGATGGCAGAATTAGGCCAATCCACGGTGGAGAGTCCGAGCTCATCATGTGAAGACCACATTGACGGAACGAAGGGCAAGCTTGGTCAAGGTTTTGCCGTGGTAACATGACTATACGACGTGGGATTCATAAGACCATGCCGATACACAGAATGGGTATCAAATATTGTACCAGTCTGGAAGAAGAGTGGAAACCTCAAGATATGTGTCGACTTTAGAGACATGAACAAGGCAACCCCAAAAGATGAATACCCAATGTCGATCATGGATCTGTTGGTGGATGCCGCATTGGGACATAAGATCATCAGCTTCATGGATGGGAATGTAGGCTATAATCAGATTTTCATGGCCGATGAAGATATCCACAACACAACTTTTTGATGTCTGGGCGCTATCGGATTATATGAATGGTTAGTGATGACCTTCGGCTTGAATAATGTCGGAGCCACCTACCAGAGAGCCATGAAATATATCTTTCACCACTTGATGGACATGTTAGTTGAGATATACAAATCAAGCAATGTCAAAGACCATGTGGCCGATTTGCGTCAAATCCTAGAGAGGGCTCGGAAATATGGACTAAAGATGAATCCTGTGAAATGTGCCTTTGGTGTATCAGTGGGAAAGTTCTTGGGCTTTATTGTGCACGAGAGGGGGATTGAGGTCCGCCAACGTAGTGTTGAAGCCATCAAGAATACTCAACCCCCTGCCGATAAAACTAAATTGCAGTCGATGATCGGGAAGATAAATTTCTTCAGGAGATTCATAGCCAACCTCTCAAAAAAGATAGAGTTGTTCACTCCGTTGTTGAAATTATATCCCGACCAGGAGTTTCATGGGGAGACAAGAAGAATAATGATTTTTACGAAATCAAAGAGTACTTAAGTTCTCTGCCAGTGCAAATGCCTCCACAAAAGGGGACCCCATTCAAGTTGTGCCTATCAGCGAATGATGAGGTCATTGGCGCGGTAGTGATTCAGGAGATCGACAAGAAGGAAAGGGTGATCTTCTATCTTAGTAGAAGACTCTTAGATGTCAAGACTCAGCATCCGGTGGTGGAGAACCTTTGTTTATGTCTGTACTTCGCATGCACCAAATTGAGACATTATCTGCTTTCAATAGAATGCACCGTGGTGTGCAAGGCCGATGTCATTAAATACATGCTATCAGCCCCAGTGTTGAAGTGATGTATTGGGAAATGGGTCCTCACTCTGACCGAATTTGACCTCAAATATGAATCGGCTAAAGCAATAAAAGGGCAAGCAGTGTCCGATTTCATAGTTCAATGCAGGGATAAGATATTGACCCATGTGGAGCCAGTACTATGTACACTATTCTTCGATGGATCGGTAAGTCGGCACGGATGTAGTATCGGCCGGGTGATCATCTCCCCTTGGGGGGCACCGTTTGTGTTCACGTACACTATCCAACCTTTCTCCACTAACAATCAGGATGAGTTCAAAGCTGTGCTAAAAGGATTGCATCTATTGAGAGAAGTTATTGTTGATTAAGTTGAAATTCTTGGCCACTATCTACTGGTCATGAGATAGCTATCAAAGGAATACGAGTGCAAAGACGATGTATTAAGAGAATATTATGATCAGTGTCGAGATGTGATAACGAGCTTCCTCAATGTGGTTTTTACCCATATCCCAAGAGAGCAGAACTCAAAAGCTAATGATTTAGCCTAGACAGCATCATGATACAAGCCAATGGACAGGTCAATCGAGGTCGAGGTTACATAGATATTGGTTGATGATTGGAGATATGACAGTATTAATTACTTGAAGGACCCTTCGATGTCAGCGACAAGAAAGCTCAGGTATCAGGCAACAAGATATATCATGCTCAGCGAGGATTTTTACCGTCGGAAGAATGACGGAGTCATCCTTAGATGTGTAGGCACCGAAGAAGCCAAAGTGGTGATGTGCAAAGTCCATGACAACATATGCGGGACACACTAGTCAGCCCAGAAAATGAAATGGCTATTACGAAGGGCAGGTTATTTTTGACCGACTATGGTGGAAGATTGTATAACGTATTACAAGGGGTGTCAGGACTGCTGTAACAGCCCAAATTTCCAAAGGTAAAAATAGAATTTATAAATACACTTTATGGAAAAGGATTATTTTTAATTTTTCTTAAAGCTGAAAATGCC
This sequence comes from Zizania palustris, assembly GCA_019279435.1. Classification (NCBI taxonomy): domain Eukaryota; kingdom Viridiplantae; phylum Streptophyta; class Magnoliopsida; order Poales; family Poaceae; genus Zizania; species Zizania palustris. Next base: position 12,193,601 of record JAAALK010000283.1, on the reverse strand, counting down.
CAAATAAATAGGAATCGAGAGAAATAATCCAAACTAGGGTCTGAAAAAATTATGTTATGATCATAAGACAAAGACATATTTTTGAGAATTTTTACAAATTTTTATAAGCTTGGCAAGTAGCCCATAAATTTTAAACTAATTACAACAATTATTTTTACCTTTGATTACTAATTGGAGATATGACATTATTAATTACTTGAAGGACCCTTCGATGTCAGCGCCAAGAAAGCTCAAGTATCAGGCAACAAGATATATCATGCTCAGTGAGGATTTTTACCGCCAGAAGAGCGACGGAGTCATCCTTAGGTGCGTAGGCACCGAAGAAGCCAAAGTGGTGATGTGCGAAGTCCATAACAATATATGCGGGACACACTAGTCGGCCCAGAAAATGAAATGGCTATTACGAAGGGTAGGTTACTTTTGGTCGACTATGGTGGAACATTGTATAACATATTACAAGGGGTGTCAGGACTGCTCGAACAACCCAAATTTCCAAAGGTAAAAATAGAATTTATAAATATACTTTCTGGAAAAGGATTATTTTTAATTTTTCTTAAAGCTGAAAATGCCCAAATAAATAGGAATCAAGAGAAATAATCCAAACCAGGGTCTGAGAAAATTATGTTATGATCTTAAGACCAATACATATTTTTGAGAATTTTTACAAATTTTTATAAGCTTGGCAATTAGCCCATACATTTTAAACTAATTACTACAATTATTTTTATTCAGAAATACATTTTAAACAGTATTGGGCCACCCCCTCCCTTTCTCTCTCCGCAGGTCGGCCCAGCCCGTTACTCCGCGCCCCCTTCACTAACATGCGGGTCCTGCCCATCAGTGTCCTCTCCCCCTCTACGCGCGCACGCCCAGGCCCCTGGCTCCACTTGTCGGCGCCAACTCCCTGAACCCTCATCAGCCCGCTGACAAGATGCCCCCACCGGTCAGCGTCGGTCGTTGCCTCACCCGCACCCTCATGCAACCACTAACAGTGGCCCCCACTGTCAGCTTCGTCTTCCCCGCGTCACTGTCACCCTCAAAGCTTCCGGCTGAAACTATAAGTTACCAACTCCAGCCTCGTCGTGACCCTTTACTCGAATTGATGGCCGAATTGAAGTCCCGTTGATCTCGTGACCATTTACCCCAATTACCCGACGCGTAATTGCCCCGAGATCACTAGAGTTCATGTATGGAAGGCTCGGCATGAAATATGGAAACCCCTTTCCATGTTTTTGCCTGCCATCTTTACTACTAGCACCCCTATAAGACCCCCCCGGCCATCGCCGCATTCGGTCCTCGCAAAAAGTTGCAACCCTAGTGCCTACCGATCACTACACCATGCAAATTAGAGCCGCCTCTCTGCTCTGACTCCAGCCACCACTCACCGTCACCGGAGCCCCTCTCCGCCGCCATCGACCACACCGCTGTGATCACCAGCGCCTCCGTGACCTCGGCCTCCCCTCTGTTCCCTCCGAATACTACCAGAGCGCCATCGTCATCGAGGAACCAAGCACCCCTCACCTCCTCCGCATATCGCCGATCGCTGCCAACCCTCCTCCATCGCTGTTTCTGGTACCATCCGCACCCCCTTATTCTTGTCCCATTTCGGTACTCGGTTTAGGCTCTAGATCACCGTCACCGCCACTTGTCGCGCCGCCGCATCCTGCTGGCATCGGGGACGAAGCCCTCCGCCTCGCCCGTGCCACGCGTGTGCCAGATTCGATCTGCACCGTGCGATCATGATCGGGCGGTTAAGATTAAACCGATCGCTCGGTTTAATCTAACCCATTAGATCTCAGCGAAGCAATACCGTTTAATCTAGGCTATCCATTTACATTTAAAACTTGGTTTTAATCTGGGCCATCCATCGCGTACTGTTTCGACGTTTTAATCCTAGCCATCCACATCCACTTAAACCTCCTGCCTCGCCCACAACCACCCAATTCAGATCAGGCGCGTCTGGTTCACTCGGCTCACACACACAGTGTGTAGGTTCACGGTCGACTTGGCTCACCGTGGACCAGCGACTGTTTTAGCATTTAAATTAAATTCCAAAAATTGATTTAAACATCAAAAATTCATAACTTCTTCAAATTAACTCAAAATTTACCATTCAAATTTTAGAAAATTCATCTTTTCATTCTCTACACTATGCACCAATTTACTAGGCATGTTTGTACTGTTTATTATCCAAAATAAAAACAAGAGTAATGTTTTAAACTTTAAAAATTCATATTTACCCCATTTTAACTCCAAACTTCATCATTTCAATTTTAGAAAGTTTCTCTTCTATTTTTCTACAACTTTAGCCCATTTAAATGAAATTATTGTAATGTTTATTTTTGTATGTTTAAACTGTTTGTTATTGTTCTCGTTTGGTGTGCCACGAAGACTACGACACCAAACTAATTTTTTAGCATATTAAACCTAGTTTTCTTAAAATATCGCTAAATCCCATAGGTTATAAATGCATTAGTCAAATTGAAAGCCTTACATTACATTTATTTAGATCCCGACCTTGAAGTGCAAACCCAAGCCATGCTATTGAGCCAAAAACTCCTTGTCACCATCCGCTATAGGGTAAAAATGAGTCGTAGAGATTTGGATTATATTATATGATCCCCATTACTCTCTCATCTATGGAGTTCTATTGGTCTTGGAGTTATGATTTAGTATGTTAGCATGGTGGGTTCTAGGTGCAAGCGAGGGCATTGGTTACTCGCACCCGGGGCCCTATAAGGACTGATCTGTGGGATCCGTTGCAATACACTTCTGTACTAACCACAAGACTAATGGATAAGTGCTAACTAGAGGTATGAGGCATTCCAACTTGTAGCACCATTTGGGGATGGGTGAAGAAGCACCTGCGCGTGGCTTGTACCGATGAGGTGCAAAAGGGGTGTGACGTTGGTCCGGTGCGCCGGCACGCTGGCGAAATCTAGAGCGGGTGTTATTGAATTGGAGCATCTCATGCTAAAGTTTTTGGCACAAGTTCCCGTGGTATGGGTAATATCATTACACTTTGGTGTGCGGGGACGAGTGCGTGCCTTGTGGGAATAGGAGTACACCTCTTATTAGAGTTTATATCTTTTCGAAAAGATGAGCCCACAGTCGAGGGTAGGTTACATGACATCTCGCAGTTAGTTTACTATTATGAGTGTTGCATGATGATTGGCATGTAAGGACTGTTGAGTGAGGAGGGCTCACTGTACTTGTTGGCATATAAGATTACACTAATAGGTTCTCTAAGATTAAGAACTAATAAACAAAGAGTTTGTGAAGCGAACTCTCTCAAATGTCTGTATTGGATAATAGCTCGAAGCAGTTCGAAGTTGTGTATTGAATATTAGAGTACTCGATGACTATTACAGGGGCAGAATGGGGGTATTTATAGGTGAAAACTTTAAAAGACCTTTTTACCCCTCAGTTACAACTGACATAGTGGAAACTATTTCGGTACCCCTAATAGGGCTAAAATGGTAAAAGACTAACTTAATCAGAAAGAAGATAAGTCTTCTGTCCTTGGTGGCAGTTTTCCACTGCGTAGATTGAGCCTTCGAATTGTATCTTCGAACGGGAGTTCAGACAGATCCTCTGGACTTAATCCTACGCTAGGCCAAAGACAGGTCTTGGACTTTGGTCTAGTGAATTGTCTTTGTATTGTAAGCTTGAAGATCCTGGGGAAGAATTATTTTTCCCCAACAGTAGCCCCTCGAATACGCTTCTCCGAATAACCTGTAAGGCAAGGAGAGCAGTATACGCAAGAACTATTTTCCTGCTTAGGGACTTAGTGAAATTTACCATTCTTTGAAGCATTCAGAGATTCGCAATCTTCGAATTAGCTTCCATGCGAAGGTGCTCATCGAGGCAACTTCAAAAACAATCCTTGCGAAGCTGAAATAACCGTTAGACTCACAGAAATAATCGTTACCCCTTTTCTTGGAAGGAGTTACACCGCCACTTCGTTTCTAGAGATTTGAGTTCTCAAGAAGAGTCGTGATAAATTGTAACGGTAAAGAAGACGAAAAGGTGCATACAAACAGTACACTGCCTATGAACACAGACTATAAATGGAAGGGTAAGAAAGTGTTTGGGATACTTTACCAACTGCTCCCGTATTTTCCCCCTTTCTGCTTCCTGAACCCGAGATCGAACTCCATCTTCTCTCATGGCGAAACCAGCCACAAAGCCCCCTTCTCTACTTCGACCTTGGCGAGGCAGCAAGCGATGGCAGCAGCAGCAGTAGTGGCGCCTTCGGGCAATCCTCGTTCGGTTGGTCCTCATGATCTCCTCCCGGTGTCAGCCAAGTACACAGACCAATCGTACAGCCTGGGACCATCAACTTGCTCGAAGAAGTCCATTGCAGTGGCGATTGCGGGGAAGACGGGTCCAGGGATCAAGATTCGCCAACCCGGGAAAGAAGCAATTCCTTCTCCACGGGCAAGAGAAGTGGTCGTGTTTGAAGCCTTTTTTGAAGCTGGATTAGGGCTTCCGGTTGTGGATTTTCTCTTCGAGGTATTGGGTTTGTTCCATGTAACTCTTCCTCAACTGGTGCCCAATGCAATTGTATGCTTAGCTATCTTCGAATGGGCGATGCGAGCCGAAGGTTGTGAGGGGAGAGCTCAGATCTTCGCAGCACTTCATAAAGCCTCCTTCCAGCCAAATACTTACCAAGGAACTAGAGGAGAGAAGATGGTGATTGCTTTTGGCAGTATCAACTTCCGGCTTCAAGACGAGTATCAAACTCAGTTTCTAAAAAGGCTATTAACGCCATATGGTACATAGATTGGGTCCTTCGCTGGTTCTATGCCGAAGTGGGAGAGGACAACACCTTGGCTGATCCTCTCAAAGATATCTTTTACTGGAGGGAAGCAGAGGTCCATCTAGACCCAGGCTAGCTCGAAGCTCGTCTGAGACTATTACAAGCCATCAGCCATCGCATGAGCATGCGATACTTAGCTGAGGAGTTTATTGGACTCCAAATTCCACCTTTGATGGCCAGCTGACCGATAAACTTTGAAGAGAACCCAGAGGTTGGACTCCGAGAGATCCCTTCAAGTGCTGCAGGTAACCTCGAATGTCCTGCAAAATGTTTTACATGTAGTATTGATTTTATAAAATAATTTAATTGAAAAGAAATCTTATCTTTCAGCTCCACGCGCCACCCTCACTTCGGAGCAAATTGTCCGGACTTCGGAGAAGATCCTCGAAGCTCCTACGCTCGCCTAAAAGGAGTGGAGGGTGAAGTTGGTTGGCAGCTGGGAGCGATTCAACCGTGTATGGAGCGTACTCAGAGTTTAATCTTCCACTCTTCCGGACTGGGACATCTCCGAGCAAGCTCCTAAGAAGAGGAAGGCTGAAGTAGGGACTTCAGCGCCAACCAAGAGACCTGTCAAGAAAGTGGCCCAGAAACCGAAGGCCCTTGCCCCTTCTAAATCCCGCACTTCATCTTTGGAGTCATTTGAAGATGAAGAAAACATACAAATGGGAAGGGAGTTTGAAGCCCTTCTAACAGGCGATGAGGAGTCACGAATGGGAGCTGAAGTCCCCGCTCAAGACAATGTGGTGGCGGCGCCCGTTGCTCGTGACAACCTCGAGCAGGCAGAGACTGAGAATGTCATGCCTGGTCAAGTAGAAGCCCCTACGGTGGGAGAAGATGGAGTTGAGACTACGGATGCCTGAGTCTCGTCTCCAGACGAAGTGATAACTGTGGTTGTCGGAGAAGTTTTGGCAGCTGATCCTTTAGTTCGAAGCCCAGAGTTCGAAGAGGACTTCAGTCACATGTTCGAGCCTCTGAGCAGTCCAGTGCTCGTTCGGCAACAGAACGTTGAAGGTAGACTTTAGCAAAGTACCTTTTCTTGTTCCTTCTTCTTTTTGTGTCCTACAAAATTTATGCAATATCGTATACCTTTGGTCTTCAGAGGATCGGTTCCCATGGAGGCAACGCCCACTACAGAGGTTGTGCCATAGGCTATCATGTCTCCGAAGCCAATTCCTGAAGTGGCTATGATGATGGGTCCTGGAAAAGGTAAAGGTAAATTGGAAACTTTGCCTGCTCCTGTTCTAGGGTGAACCCCATCAGAGTCTATGGATGGATGCCAATCCACGGAGGGAGGTCAATCCATGGAAGCCTCCGAAGATGCCTCACTACGTTCTGGCCCCTCTCCGAACGAAGACGTCTAGAGTGCCTTGTCGAGGCTGCCCCTCCTAGCTCCTTTTCTAGAGTGGAGGATTGGACTTCGAACTTTGCTAGAGCCTCTAGCTCGGGCTCGTCGCGAAGTTGGGGAGACTGACTTGGTTTCCATTCTTAGGGAAGCTGAGGGGTCAGAGCTAGACACAACTTTGGAGCAGGTAGCCTACTAGGTACGAAGTATCTGCAACAATAGAATTAGTTCAAACATATGTAAATAATTTACTTACATTGCTCTTTTTCTTCCTTCGCAGAAAATAGTCCTATCTCGAGCTGCGGCTGTATCACATGAGCGAGAGTGCAACCGGCTCAAGGAGAAAGTAACAGCTCTTCAAGGGCATCTTGTTAGCTCCGAGATTCGGACCTCTAGCTTGGAAGAAATGGTGGGCGCAGAAAGGAAGGCTAGGATTAACTTCGAGGCTGCCAACAATAAGCTCGAGGCTGAACGGGTCATGCTTTGGGCCGAAGTGGAAAGGCTGCGGGGAGAGCAAGCGACTGCGGGAGTTGAACTGGTCAAGCTCCTAGAAGAGCAGCTGAAATTCACGGAGGAGGCCAACAACTTGCTCGGACAGAAGAAATCTTTAATGACTGAGGCAGCTAGACTCTCATCCCTAACGGACGAGTTGTCTTCGTCGAAGAATGCTTTGTCTGAAGACAATATAAAGTGCGAGAAAGTGGCTTTGGATACGATGGACAACCTTCGGGGTATCCTGGAATACTTTGGCACTTCTTGTGCTTCTTCTTCGACTGGCGATGTCCCTCTACTGTGGAGATTGAAAGTGATCCAAGCAGCAGCGAAGACCATGAAGACAACAGGTATTCGGTATGGAGAGATCTCCGGCCAAGTAGCTGCTCTCGGAGTGCTTCGTTACTATGAAGATCTAGGGCTATCTATTGCATCGGAGCCTGAAGCAGCCCCTATCAATTTCGTTGATGATCAGCTCCTAACTCCCTCTGTTGATGTGGCTGCGGCTTGGGAGGCCTTTCAACCATCTTGGAGAGCTGAAGGCCGATCATCTTTGAAGACATGGATTGATGAAGGACTCCATCAAAAACAAGCGTGACTGCAGCCTACGTCTAGCAAGCCTCCTTCGGACCCAAAGGTTTAGCTCTCCTTAGGACCCCAACTATGTAAAACTTATGCTTTTATTCTTTTTTGAATGAAAATACTTATTTGGAAATGTTTTTAGGCTTTCCAATCTTTTTGGATGAACTCGAAGTGTTAGAGAATAACAAAGAACTCCGCCTGCAATGGGCCACCTTCGAAGATCTAAGACCTCACAGGTGTCCTCGATTTTCAATTCCTTGAGGGGGCTCTGGGAAGTTATACCCGATATATATAAGGAAGTAATAACTTAGATTAAAAAGAAGGAAATGGAAGTTAATTTAGAAACTTCATCTTCGGAGGACGTCGAATGGTCCGATGAACAAAATGCTAATAAAGAGCAAGTAGAAAAGAACCCTGAACGACTTCAAAGCTAGGAAATAAGCCCCGAACGACTTCAGACCTGGCCTGAACTTCAGCAAGAACAAAAAGACTTCTGAGCTTCGAAAGAAGGGAAGAGTTTTAAGCGCAAAGTCCTAACAACTCCAGGTCCTGGCACAAGTCGCCTTCGAAGTCATACTAATTTTGATAGTAGTTTTAGGGATCAAAGAGGTCTTCGTTTCCTTCTTGGTATAGACACAGATTTTTCATGATGTAATGTAATCTGTTTGAATAATATAAATTAGAAAGTTTGAAAATTGTTTCACTACTTCCCAGCCGCTCTTTGGGTGTAAGCATCTCCGAAATTTGATCGAAGGTGGTTATGCACAATGATGATAACGTTAGTTAGGAGTACAATTTTGGAGGCTCAGAGCTCCTTATCATATTAAAGATTAAGGACTAAGTCCAAAAATGGTCACTAAAGACATCGAAAATGTCTTCGACTCTATTAATTCGGAGTTTGAAAACTGGTAATTTAGTACTTTTTTTGAATGTGGTCACTTTGGACTCTTTTTACAGAGGTTTTCAAGCTATTAGCCTGGATTCTGTTTTGTTTGGTCTCCTTCGACTCTTTTTACGAATGCTATCAAACCGGTAGTTTGGAATCCGCTTTTGTGGTCTCCTTGGACTCTTTTTACGGTGCTTTCAAGGCAGAGCTTGGAATCCATATCATTTGGTCTCTTTGGACTCTTTTTACGGATGCTTTCAAGCCGATGGCTTGGAATCTGTTTTTTGTGGCTTTCCCACTTAGGAGCCATATTGAAGAGCATGGGCCTCATGGCTCTAGATGTGATGAGTGATTGTCAATGGAAGTCAAGAGGACATGAAGAGAAGATGAGGTCTACCGTGTCTGGGCCACGTGTGACTCAGGTACACGGGCAGCGAGCGACTACCGGGCAGAGGGGTCGTGGAGTTGGGCTGGCCCAATCCGAGTACATGGGCTAGGAGCGTCAGAGGATCCACTAGTCTATTGACCGGGACTGACTCAGGTACACGGGTGGTGAGTGATTATCGGGCTGAGGGAGCCGCGGAAATGGGCCGGCCCAATCCGGGTACTCGGTGCGAAGACGGTAGACGATTTGTCAGTTTCGGTGCAAAACTGATGACCGCTGATCTAGGATCTGACTGTTTTGAGGCGAAGCCGTAGCTGCGATGAAAGCTCCACATCAGGACAAGTTATCTTTATTTAGGATTTTACTATTTTTCCATTAGGCCACAGTCTGTGTTAGTCGAGTCTGTAAAAAATCCTAAGGGCATGCTGGTCTTTTCCATTTTTATTTCAGTGTCTGCTTAAACCCTAAGGGTATTTTTGGTTTTTCCTAGTCTATTTGGATAACTATAAATATGTCCCCATTACCTAGGGTTAGGGCTAACTCACCAGAAATTTTAATCTGAGTTCATTTTCTGTTTTCCCATTTTCCACCACCTCCACTGTTCTTCCTGGATTATTTTCTCTGCCGCCTAATTGTTTCTTCTCCAACCGTGGTGTTCTCCGATGATGCTGCATTGATTCAGCATGTCACCCTGCGTGGTGGTCCAGTTGGGACGGCAACATCTCTGCCTCATGCAGCGCAGCGGCTACAGCACCCAGGCTGTCTAGTCAGTGTTGTGTAGCACACGCGTGAAGACTATCGTGGCGTGGAGCTCCAAGGAGCAGGCGGCTTGGGCTTCGATTTGACACACGCCAAGCAGTGCACACTATAGCGCCAGTCATCTTGGGTAGTCCACCCAGGCAGCACCAGCATGCGTTTCGGGCAGAGAAAATTTGCGCTCACGGCTGGTTTCTGGCACTAGTGGTTTTTTGTCGAACAATGTGTGCGTCGCGTGAACACATGACGTGGTTTCGAAGTCTACAGAAGACTTCGGGCTTCAAAGGCTGCAGAGGGCTTTGGCTTCTGCGGGCTTCGCTTCCAAAGCTTGGATGCTTCGGAGGTTGCAGTGAGGTCCGCTGGAATCCCGCGTGACGTGAGGACCTTCGCCACACATACATTGGTAGCTACCATGCAGACTTCGACACCAAGGGGTTCAAGCTTTGACACGGTCACACGTGCTTCAACAAGAATCGACCAGGAGACAAATTTGAACAGTAAATCTTCATCTCGTTTTGTGTGAAATGTCCATGATTTAACTCTTCACCTTCTAAACTAGCTAACTTAAAAGAACCAGGGCGTCCTGAATGAAGGATGATATATGGACCTTCCCACTTATTTCCTAACTTCCCTGGCACTATGATGCTTCGCAAAACTAAATGAACTAGTTTAAGTTCATTAAGTTTAATCTTTGGGTCATACTAAACCTTCGTCTAATGTTGATACTTCGTCAAATTTGCAACAGCTCGAAGCCTTGTTTATTCCATTAGATCCAGCGAGGCTTGTCTTTCATCTTCTTTATCAGGTTCGATGGTGCAAAGAGATCCTCCTTTAAGCTCCGTCGACGTCATGGCTTCATCTCTGAATAGTAATCTGAAAGGAGTAAAACCTGTGGACCTTGCTTGAGTGGTCTGAATGGACCATAGAATCTTCGGGAGCTCTTCGGTCCACAACCCCTTGCCAATCCTACTATCCTTTGATTCAGGCCTGGCAAAATGTTACCATTAGCTCACTCGACAGCTCCATTAGATTGAGGATGATGAATAGTTGCAAAACACATTTCAATGCCAAGACCTTCAGAGAACTCTCTAAATGGTAAAGCATCAAATTGGGTGCCATTGTCGATTGTCAACTGTCGAGGCACTCTGAACCTCCATATAATATTCTTCCAAAAGAATTTTTGTACATTTTTTGATGTGATAGTTGTGAGGGGTTATGCTTGGACCCACTTGGAAAAATATTCAATTGCTACCACCACAAATTTTAAACTCCCTTTTGCCATTAGAAAAGGGCCAATGAGATCCATGCCCCATCTGGCCATGGGCCAAACTGGAGCAATAACTTGAAGAGGTGTTGGCGGACGATGGCTTCGTCTTCCCATCCATTGACAACCTTAGCAAGTGTGGACCAAGGCCTCCGCATCAGCTACTATTGTAGGCCAATAAAGCCCCTAGCGAAGTGTTTTTCCTGCCAAAGCTCGAGGAGGAAGGTGGCTACCACAAAGGCCTTCATTAATGATGAGGACATCACTTCACATGATACACACATGCACCACCATGATACACACATGCACCACCATGATACACACATGCACCACCATGATACTCACATGCACCACCATGATACACACATGCACCATCAACCTACAACTCAAGTACAAGGACCAATCACACGCGCCCGTGCCCGTCGCTTGAACCATGAGGTTAATTCTTTCCTTAGCAACTATGCTAATACTTGTTTGGATGGGATGCTACTGAATACTAGTGATATTATGTTGCTTAGGAACATGGGAGATGGAATAGGAGAGTTGGAGTTGAAGACGGAGTCGCACGGATGATTTGAAGTAAAGAATTCGCTGGTTCGGACTACATCAACCACCATGCACCAAAATGGGTGTAACTTCCTCATACAAAGTCCGATTGGCGCGTTCTTGGACTTTTCGAAAGCTAAGGAGAAGATGGATATTTTGGCATTGGTTTTGCCTCATTTGGAGTCTCGAGTCGTCCTGTGTGACTGAAACAGTTCTGCGTGACAGAATTGGGCCGAGTTGGACCTTGTACTGAGTTGGAGGCCATGTTGGTCCATAGTCCGAGTCGTGTGCACCTCCTACAGGCTGCCCACGCCCTATATATACTCACGACAGCCGCCATTAGGGTTAGGTTTTGCTTTGTTTGCATCTACACTTGTGTGTTTAGATCCCGCTCCTGCACCGGACCGATTGGCTGCTGCATCAGCGTTTGTGAAACCTCTCCTCATCATAGTTCATCTGTGATTTGGCATTCGACTTGTGTTTTTCCTGTTCTTGCTTGTGTTCTTGGGTTCGCTTGCAGGAACTAGCCTTCGTGGTGAGGTCAATCGCGCCCTGCGTGGTTGATAACCGACGGAGACAGTGGTGTAGCGATTGCAAGGTTTTGATCCGCCGGACCGGAGCCTTGGATCGTCAACGTCGAGATTCTCCACCAATCCAAGTTATCCTTACCTAGCGGAAGATCGGGACCAATCTCCCATTAGTTGGTATCAGAGCTCAGATTTCCCGTTAGGTAATCTCAATCTTCTTTTATTTTTACCTAGAGTCCAGAAAACCCTCACAAAAAAAATCCCCACCGAAAACCCCTTTGTGCCTTGCGATTTTAATTTCAGTTTTTAACTTTGTTGAGTTTGTGTTCTTGGTCGAGTCTTGTTGCTGGTTTAATCCCCCCTTTGTGTCGTTTGAGTAGTAGTTGATCTTGTGTCTCAAAAAAATTCCCCACCCGAAAACCCCCCTCCACAACCCTACTCGGTTTCCACATCGAGTCCTTGTGACCCCCGTTCGGTAAAACATGCATAACTTTTCGCTCGTTTGGCAGAAAAATCTGAACTTTTTTGAGCATCTTCTTGACCCAATTTGGAGCCGACGCTAACAGGGTTTCCCTGTTAGCCTTCGTTATAATTGCCAAAAAAATCAGGAAGATAAAGAAAAAAATTGGTCAATGTTTTTGCACGCCGTTCAGAGAACTTGTTCAATTTCTGTGAACCACATCCCACCTCAGTTGCAGGTGCCAATTTTTTGTGGTTGCATATCTTGTCATCCTTGTTCAAAAAAAAATATAGTGACAAAAAGAGAAAAGAAAAGAAACGAGATTGTGAGAAGCAAAAGAGAACCGGTACTGTCGCTTGCTACCTTGTTCTGCCTCCACTTGAGTTTTGGGCACATAGTTTCCCTCTATTGCTTGAATTTCACCTTGGGAGCACTTAGACCGGCAACTTTGACGAGTACTAGGGAACACTTATTGAACTTGGTTTAACTGTTATTACTATCGCTATTCCTTGCTACTTACTTTGCCTTCCAAGCTACACCTTCTCTTGGTCAGGACAGATTCATATCTTGCAATCGCCCACCACCCTCCACTTGGTTCATCACCTGTAGGCAGGTTACCTCACTGCGGCATGGTAAGAACACTTGCAAGCGTGGGTAAGGCGCTTGACGGATTGCTTCCACCAGACACCCACCACCCCAGCTAGTTGCTTTCCATAAGGATTATTCTTTGTTGTTTTGTCTTTTCACTAACATGGCAGATAACAACGGTACCCCTCCATCTGATTTTAATGACTGTGTCTCACGACGTACTCTACTAGAGTTTCAGCGGCAGACCCAACACTCCATCGAACGCCTCGCCCGTACTGTGGCTTACCTAGGGGACCGGATGACTGCCCTGGAGACACGATTGCCTGCTGCACAAGCCGACGACGACCATGTTGAGGAGGAAGATGACCAAGTTGAGGATGAAGACGACCTATCCTATGGCATTGACCCTGACGAGGCTGCACGTCATCACTTTCAGTTCAATCGTCAAGGTATGGGCGGCCACCGCAACCGCCATCCACGAGGTAACAATGACAACCGCGGGAACAATGATCCCTACTATAAGGTAAAATTTTCAGTACCTCATTTTGCTAGCACCTATGATCCAGAGGCATATTTAGATTGGGAGATGTCAGTCGAACAAAAATTTAATGCTCACATGGTTCCTGCTATCCACCGCGTGCCCTTAGCTACTAGTGACTTCACTGGATATGCTCTTCTTTGGTGGACTGAAATAGTTCAGGTTGGCAATGAACCACAAAATTGGGGTATGTTGAAACGGCAATTGCATGGTAGATTGGTTCCTCCTTCATATAAACGTGATTTGAGAAAAAAATTGCAACGCCTAAACCAAGGAAATAAATCGGTAGAGGAGTATTATCAGGAGTTGCAAATAGGTTGCATGCGTGCTGAAATTGAGGAGGACAATGAGGATAAAATGACCCGTTTTTATGGTGGTTTAAGACGTGAAATTCAGGATATCATTGATTATAAAGAATTCAATACTATCACTCGTCTTTTCCACCTTGCTATACTTGCAGAAAAAGAATTGCAGGGTCGCCAACAACCACAACACAGCATGAGGACCAACATTGGTGGTTCCACTTCACGCTCAAGTGGGCAGCAGCAGCGACAACCACCACCTTCTCGACTAGCGGCTACATCAGCACCTTCTGCATCTACAGCCCAGGCTGAGAGCTCCAAAGCTGCAGCATCCAAGGCGCCAGCCAAGCCCACCTCCTCGGCGGCCTCTACTGCACGTTCTGCAGCGATCCAGTGTCACCGGTGCAAAGGATTCAGCCACATTATGAAGGACTGCCCTAGTCAGCGGGCTTATATTGCTACGGAAGACGGTGACTATGTAAGTGCTAGTGATGTTGAAGATGAATATGCGCTCGCTGCTAACATTGCAGGAGATTACGATGCTTCCGACGATGACGCTATTTTTGCACCGGATGCCTCTGCCGACCATGAAGCACTTATTGTACAACGTGTTTTGAGCACTCACATGGAGTAGGACGATCGGGCACAACGGAATAATCTGTTTCAGACCTTCTTCATCGTCAATGACCGTCGTGTACGTGTCATCATCGACAATGGTAGTTGCAACAATTTGGTGAGCCTCGACATGGTAACGAAGCTTCAACTTCTCACACGCGCACACCCACACCCTTACCACGTGCAATGGTTCAACAATAGCGGTAAGGTCAAGGTAACACAAACTGCTCACATCAGATTTTCCATTGGTACATACTTCGGAGTTGCTGATTTTGATGTAGTACCAATGCAAGCATGTTCTCTATTACTTGGTAGACCTTGGGAGTATGATACTGATGCTACACACCATGGTAGGAGCAATAAGTACACATTTATGTATAAAGGAAAGAAAGTTACATTGCTTCCTATGACTCCTCCTGAAATTGTGAAATTTGAACAAGAAAAACATGCTAAGGACGCACAAACGAGCAAGCAACCTTCTGAAAATCAGCAAGTAGCTAAAACACTTTCGAGGCAACAGAAAGATAAAGTTGTTTCTCCTTCTTCATCACAAGTTATTAATCTGAAAGGACGTGTCATGCTTGCAACTAAAACTAACCTTGCTGAAATTTGTGATGATACTCCCATGATATATGGCTTGATTTGCACGAACGTGCTGTTTTCACTTGCGAACATTCCTAGCTCTCGTCCTGTTGCAGTCACTGACTTTTTGCAGGAGTTTAACGATGTTTTTCCTGCTGAGATACCACCCGAGCCGCTACCGATACGCGGCATCGAGCACCAAATTGATTTGATTCCGGGAGCATCTCTTCCTAATCGTGCAGCGTACCGTACCAATCTAGAGGAGATAAAAGAAATTCAGCGCCAAGTACAGAACCTTCTTGATCATGGGTACGTCCGTGAAAGCCTTAGTCCTTGTGCAGTACCCGTTCTTTTGGTGCCTAAGAAAGATGGTAGTTGGCGAATGTGTGTTGATTGTCGTGCTATTAATAATATCACCATTCGATATTGACACCCTATTCCCAGATTGGATGACATGCTTGATGAGCTTAGTGGTGCCATTATCTTTACTAAGATCGATCTCCGTAGTGGCTACCACCAAATTCGCATGAAACTAGGTGATGAATGGAAAACTACTTTTAAAACAAAGTTTGGATTATATAAGTGGCTTGTTATGCCTTTTGGACTTACTAATGCACCTAGTACCTTCATGCGCTTGATGAATGAAGTCCTACGGCACTTTATAGGATGCTTTGTGGTAGTATACTTTGATGATATCTTTATTTACAGCAAGTCTTCCACTGAACATGTTGAACACCTACGTGCTGTTTTTTCTGTCCTACGTGATGCTAGATTGTTTGGTAACCTTGAGAAGTGCACGTTTTGCACGAATCGAGTTGTGTTTCTTGGATATGTTGTCACTTCATAGGGCATTGAGGTTGACGCGGCGAAGGTAGAAGCAATCAACAGCTGGCCGCAACCTCAAACTATCACACAGGTACGTAGTTTTCTTGGTCTTGCAGGTTTCTACCGGCGTTTTGTGAAAGATTTCAGCACCATAGCCGGTCCTTTGAATGAATTGACCAAGAAGGGAGTTACTTTTACTTGGGAACCAGCACAAGAACAAGCTTTTGCCACACTCAAGGATCGCCTTACACATGCACCTCTACTTCAGCTACCTGACTTCGGTAAGACTTTTGAGTTAGAATGTGATGCTAGTGGTTTTGGAATAGGAGGTGTGCTGCTACAAGGAGGTAAACCCGTGGCCCATTTTAGTGAGAAATTACATGGTCCACAGTTGAATTATTCTACCTATGATAAGGAATTATATGCCTTAGTGTGTGTGCTTGAAACTTGGCAACATTACCTTTTGCCTAAGGAGTTTATTATTCATTCGGATCATGAAGCATTGAAGCATATACGTAGTCAAGCAAATCTGAATAAACGACATGCTAAATGGGTAGAATTTATTGAGACTTTTCCATATATCATTAAGCATAAGAAAGGGAAAGATAATGTGATTGCCGATGCTTTATCTAGACGTTATACATTACTTTCTCAACTTGATTATAAGAAACATTGAAGGACATGTATGCTACTGATTTGGACTTCAAAGATGCTTTTGCAAATTGTACAGATGACCGTGCTTGGAACAAATATGTCCTGAATAATGGATATCTTTTTCGTGCTAACAAGTTATGTGTGCCGGCTAGCTCTCTTCGCTTGTTGTTATTGCAGGAAGCACATGGTGGTGGTTTGATGGGTCATTTTGGATCAAAGAAAACTGAAGATGTGCTGTCCACATACTTTATTGGCCTAGGATGAGACGAGATGTTGAGCGCTACGTGGCACGATGCACTACTTGCAATAAAGCTAAGTCCCGTCTAAACCCACATGGTCTTTATATGCCTCTACCTTGGGAGGATATTTCTATGGATTTCGTGTTAGGATTACCTAGAACTAAGAGCGGGAGGGATAGTATTTTTGTGGTGGTAGATCAGTTCTCTAAAATGGCGCATTTTATACCTTGTCACAAGAGCGACGACGCTACCAATGTTGCTGATTTGTTTTTCAGAGAGGTCGTACGCTTGCATGGAGTTCCCAATACCATCATTTCAGATCGTGATGCTAAATTCTTAAGTCATTTTTGGAGGACGTTGTGGCATAAGTTGGGGATGAAGCTGCTGTTTTCTACTACTTGTCACCCACAAACGGATGTGCAAATGGAGGTCGTCAACCGTACATTGTCCACCATGTTGAGGGCTGTTTTGAAGACCAACTTGAAGCTCTGGGAAGAGTGTCTACCTCATATTGAGTTTGCATATAATAGGTCAGTACACTCCACTACTAAGGTAAGTCCGTTTCAAGTGGTCTATGGTTTTAATCCGCGTGCTCCTATTGATTTACTACCATTGCCACCATCTGAAAAATTGAATTTTGATGCTACTACACGTGCTGAATTATTGCTTAAGATGCATGAAACTACTAAAGCAAACATAGAGAACATGAATGAGAAATATCGTGCTTATGGTTGTAAAGGTAGAAAAGAGATAACATTTGAAACGGGTGATCTTGTTTGGTTGCACTTGCGCAAGGATCGTTTTCCTGATTTGAGAAAGTCTAAATTGATGCCCCGTGCTGATGGTCCTTTCCATGTGCTAGAGAAGATCAATGATAATGCATATAAACTTGAGTTGCCTGCAGCTTTTGGGGTTAGTCCCACATTTAACATTTCAGATTTAAAGCCCTATTTGGGAGATGACGATGAGCTTGAGTCGAGGACGACTCCAATTCAAGAGGGGGAGGATGATGAGGACATCACTTCACATGATACACACATGCACCACCATGATACAC
This sequence comes from Zizania palustris, assembly GCA_019279435.1. Lineage (NCBI taxonomy): Eukaryota > Viridiplantae > Streptophyta > Magnoliopsida > Poales > Poaceae > Zizania > Zizania palustris. The sequence goes on along the minus strand of JAAALK010000283.1, from coordinate 12,176,139 downwards.
ACATGAACCACCATGATACACACATGCACCACCATGATACTCACATGCACCACCATGATACACACATGCACCACCATGATACACGCATGCACCATCAACCTACAACTCAATTACAAGGACCAATCACACGCGCCCGTGCCCGTCGCTTGAACCATGAGGTTAATTCTTTCCTTAGCAACTATGTTAATACTTGTTTGCATGGGATGTTACTGAATACTAGTGATATTTTGTTGCTTAGGAACATGGGAGATGGAATAGGAGAGTTAGAGTTGAAGACGGAGTCGCACGGATGATTTGAAGTCAAGAATTCGCTGGTTCGGACTACATCAACCACCATGCACCAGAATGGGCGTAACTTCCTCATACGAATTCCGATTGGCGCGTTCTTGGACTTTTTGAAAAGCTAAGGAGAAGACGGATCTTTTGGCGTTGGTTTCGCCTTATTTGGAGTCTCGAGTCGTCCTGTGTGACTGAAACAGTCCTGCGTGACAGAATTGGGCCGAGTTGGACCTTGTACTGAGTTGGAGGCCGTGTTGGCCCATAGTCCGAGGCCGTGCTGCCCACGCCCTATGTATACTCACGACAGCCGCCATTAGGGTTAGGTTTTGCTTTGTTTGCATCTACACTTGTGTGTTTAGATCCCGCTCCTGCACCGGACCGATTGGCTGCTGCATCAGCGTTTGTGAAACCTCTCCTCATCATAGTTCATCTGTGATTTGGCATTTGACTTGTGTTCTTCCTGTTCTTGCTTGTGTTCTTGGGTTCGCTTGCAGGAACTAGCCTTCGTGGTGAGGTCAATCGCGCCCTGCGTGGTTGATAACCGACGGAGACAGTGGTGTAGCGATTGCAAGGTTTTGATCCGCCAGACCGGAGCCTTGGATCGTCAACGTCGAGATTCTCCACCAATCCAAGATTTCCTTACCTAGCGGAAGATCGGGACTAATCCCCCATTAATTAATTTCTCGGAGTATATCATGGCCTTCGGCTTGAGA